>PVKS010022244.1:0-34008 GCA_004027875.1 Aplodontia rufa | reverse complement strand
CTTGCCTGGCATGCACAAGGACACAGGTTCAAACCCTAGTGCTACGGACACAACGAAGTGTTGGAACAACAAAAGTCACATGAAAAGCTAAATAAAATTGATTTTCTCTTTCTTTCTCTGTCACTGTCCCTCTCTCTTTATAAAAATAAAGAAATAAATAAAAAGAAAAGAAAAGCACATGGAGACTCACAGCATTACAGCCAGCGAGTGATGAGTTGGAGCCAGGACGGGATTTAGGATAATTGGTAACAGGCTTCAGGGAAAAGACTTAGGTATTTTTCTGAATTCTTGGCATTTTGGATGGGCATTGGAATTATTTTATGTGCAAAAGATTTGCTTTCTCCTATATTTTATTTATGACCTATCTACTGAGTACCAATACAACAAATGCTTGAAATAAAGTCACTTGCTCCCACAGTTATTGGAGAGGTCACAACTCTCTGATGGTACTTTCACGGAGAGGTGGGGTCTAAACCCCACTCCCACCCTGCACACCCCAGGGGGCTCATGTATCTGTTTCCTGGGACTGTTCACTATTTGCCACAAATGAGAAAACTTAAAATAACAAAATTGTGTTGTCCCACAGTTCCAGAGTCTAAAACTCCAAGGTTAAGGTGTTGGCAGGGTTGTTCCCTCTGGCATCTATCTGGGTGAGAGCAACATACCTGTGTAACTAACTGGGAGTTGGGTTCTACAGGTGTTTGTTTAAGCATCCTTAAGTGTCTACTAAAAATATGAACACTTTACTGTATGTTATATTTTTTTAAAGAGAGAGAGGGACAGTGAGAAAGAATCAGTTTTATTTAGGTTTTTCATGCGGTTTTCATTGCTCCAACACTTCGTTATGCGCGTGGTGCTGGGATTCTAACCTGCGTCCTCACGCATGCCATGCAAGTGTCGCAACTGCTGAGCCACCACTCCAGCCCTTGTATGTTAGTTTTATCTCAAGAGAGAAAACGACTGTCAACAAATACTGCCAGTGATGATGCATATTCTAATGTATTTAGGAAAAAATATGCTTATATGTGATGACAATTTGCCTGGTTGACAAGAGAGGATGGTGGACAGATATATGAAAGAACAAGCTATATATACAAGATATATGTAGAATCTGGGTGGTGACTGTATGGGTGCTTACTGCCAATTTTTAAAACTTTTCTATGTGTTTGGAATTTTTCATCATTATTGAAATGCATCTCTTACATAGATAGGTGAGCATTTCTTCAATCAATTTGTGTATCCAGAGAATATTAATTCTTGCTATTCTTGCTGGAATTAATGCTAGTTTAACCATCAATTTCATGCCCATTTTCCTTTTTTTAAATGTTAATCATGAGAACACATTCACAGTAACAAAGCTGAGGGCAAGGAAGGAATTTTGTTTTAGCTTTGTCCCTCAATTCTTTGTGCTTCTGACCCCACAATCACTTAACGATGTATTATCTAAAATCACAGGCTTGGGGCTGGAGCAGTGGCTAAGCAGTTATGGTGCTTGTCTGGCATGCTCTAGGACTTGGGTTCAGACCCCAGCACCATGTACACAATGAAGTGTTGGAGCAACAAAAGCCATGTGAAAAACTAAATAAAATTTATTCTGTCTTTCTTTCTCTCTCCTTCTCTCTCTCTTTCTCATTGTCCCCCTCTCTCTCTCTTAAAAAAAAAAATCACAGGCTTTTAGTGCCTGTGAACTGCTTTCCAAGCATGACAGGGTTCCACCTGGCTTTCACCTTTAACACCAGGCAGGTCTGGTACACAGAAAGTGCTCAGCAACTGCAGCTGGCTGGCTGAAGAACGAGTGAGCAATTAGAGAATTCAGGTTTTGTTTTCCTAGTGCTGAGCGGGCTTGCCGCGGCAGACTCAGACACCTGCCGCCCTCCCGTCCTCACCTTGTCTTTTTTTTTTTAAGAGAGAGAGAGTTAATTTTTTTCATCTGGCTTTTCTTTTTCCTTTCTTTATTTGTGTATGTGGTGCTAGGGGTTGAACCCAGGACCTCGGTCATGCCAGGCAATCGCTCTACCACTGAGCCACCTCTCCAGCCCTCCCTCTTGCCTTTGCTGCTGATATGGTCACATCTCTGGATCTACCCTTCTGACCCCAAAGCATGCCTTTCTTCTGTGTCTGCTTTGGTCTTTTGCTAGGCCTTGCACCATATTCCAGATGGCTCTGTGCCTTCATTATGTACTGGCTTGTGAAGGGTTGCTGACATGGGCGTCCTGTGTGGCAATCTTCCAAGGTCTTCCTTCCCAGCCTGGTTCTCATTCCTGTCAACAGAATATATGACAAGGCCCATTGAAATGGGCTTCCCAGGTCAGCTGACTTCATACAAGGTCCTGAGGATCTGATATTTTTTGGTTCCAGGCATCTTCCTATAGCCTCTGTGTGTTCTGTAATTCCTGGAATATATCCCTGATCCCAGGCCATTTTCATTCATCCATTTTATTCACACTTAATACAAATTTGCGAGCATAGATTTGACAGAAAGTGAGGCCTGTATTAGTTTATTAGTTTCTTCTTTTTTCGTACTGGGGATTGAACGCAGGGGTGCTTAACCACTGCGCCACATCCCCAGTCCTTTTATATATTTTATTTTGAGACAGATTCTCGCTAAGTTGTTTAGAGCCTCGCTAGATTGCTGAAGCTGGCTTCAAAGTTGCCATCCTCTTGCCTCAGCCTCCTGAGTCGCTGGGATTACAAGCATGAACCACATCTTTGACTCCATATTAGTTCTCTATTGCTGTATAGTGCATTAGCACAAACTAAGCTGCTTGAAACAACAAAGAGTTATTATCTCACAGTTTCTCAGCACATCTTAATGAGTCCTTGTTGAAGTTCCCACCAGGCCAAAATTCAGGTGCTGACCAGGTCCAGCAGAGGCTGATAGGGAAAAGATCCAGCCCCAGGCTCCTTCCGCTTGTTGGAAGCTTCGTGTCCTCATGGAGTCCTCCTCTGATGGACTTGGGTCCTGGTTTCCTGCTGGCTGTTGGTAGGGCATTGCTCTCAGCCCCCACAGACCTCCTGCAGTTCTTGTCACCAGCCCTCTCCAAATGCCTCTCACAACACAGAAGTTACTTCTAAGCTAGCAAGGGAGAAAGTCTCTCCAGTGTGTTTAGCAAGATGGAGACATTGTACAAAGACTTTGGAAAAGGTGGGTGTACATAAAAGTCACAGGAGTGCTACCAACATCTTTGTCATATTCTGTCTTTTAGAAAGAAGTTACAAGTCCCACCCATGCTCATGTGGAGGGAAACATACAGGAAGGACATAAACCCAAGTGGTACCCAAGGCCACAAAGCACAAGTGTAAAGACACTTTTTATTCTTTATTTTATTTTTTTTTAGTACTAACTTTTTTATTTTTTTATTTGTTCGACATAGTCTTACGTATTGGAGGGAATCATTGCTACATATTCATGCATACAAGGATATTGACAAAATAAATTAAGGCAGATCCTAGATTTTGGCAGAATCTCCCCCCACCCTTCATCTATTCACCGATCTCATGTCTCCTCTGTAACACCCCCATGCTATAACTGGACAGAAGCATATACATGAATATCAATTTTTGAAATTTCTGAGTTTCTCTGCCTGCGTGCGTATAGTTAGGCTTCTCAGAGAAGCTACTTTTAAGCACTGGGAGGCCAAATTGGAGGACAGACTGATACCAATGTGTACAAAGGATGAATCTTGGGAGAGAATGGAGAAAAACACATCCCACCAAGAGATGAAGAGGATCTAGGAGTGGTGGGTGGGAAGCAGGTGTGGGCATGGAGCCACTGCAGAAGTGGAATCAGATGAGCTTACCAAGGAGAGAATGGCCCAGGTGCCTGTTTGGGGGAGAAGTCAAAGGTATTGCAGAGTTCTTAACGGCAGGCAGGAGCACATTCCGCAGCAGGGAGAGAAATCATTCCCAGACATTTTCATCCTAAGGCACTAGAGGGAGATCCATGTGGAGATGCTGAGCTAGAGTTCAGAAGTGTGGGTGTCAAGTTCAAAAGCAAGTTCAGCGACAATGAAGTCCATTTGCAGAATGGATGTTCAGTTGATTACATGGCTTCACGCCTAGTCCCTGTGCTATTCCATGAGCCAACTCTTTCAAATATCTCCTTGGGAATTAGGTACATGGGGCGGTAGGTACTTTGAGGAAGCAGTCATGAGAGCAGATTAAATCATTTTAAAATATTGGAGAGGGCTGGGTGTAGCTCAGCGGTAGAGCACTTGCCTAACATGTGGGAGGCCCTGTGTTCAATCCCCAGTACAGCAAAGAAAAAAAAATGGAGAAATGTGGGGACTCTACTGATCCTGGGGGTGATTGAGATAAAATAGGCAGTGAAGGGGAGGAGAACCAAGGGAAACACTTTCCAATGCACAGGACAGAGCTTCCCTGGCCCAAAGTATCTGTAGTGTCAAGGTTGAAACCCTGCAGAGGTCCTGAGTCTTCTTGGATGACCGTTTTTCAACTATTCTTATCTTGTCTTGTCAGAGAATATGGCTCATAT
Organism: Aplodontia rufa; assembly: GCA_004027875.1. Taxonomy (NCBI): domain Eukaryota; kingdom Metazoa; phylum Chordata; class Mammalia; order Rodentia; family Aplodontiidae; genus Aplodontia; species Aplodontia rufa. Next base: position 29,513 of record PVKS010022244.1, on the reverse strand, counting down.
TGGGGTTTAGGAGACTTCCATCTAAGTACTGTGGTAGAGTGACAATTCCTGCCTCCAGCAAAGACATCCACATCCCAATCCCTGGAACCTAAAAATACTGTACCTTCCATGACAAAAGGGACTTTGCAGATATGATTAAGTGAAGGATCTTGAGATGGGAGATTATCCTAAATTATCTGTGTGGGCCCTAAACCTAATCACAAGGTCCTTATACTTCCTCCTTGGAGAGAGAAGAGAGAGATTCATGCTATTGATTGATTCTATTTTTTCTGAAAAGCCCTGACTGATACAGAATTCATGGACTTCCGTGGGCCAAACCTTCTCCAAGAAGTCCTTGTGTGCTCTCACCCGAAGGCCATGCTGCTAATCCTACAGCGCCTCTCTGGTTTAGCTCGGGGAGTCCTGGCCAGCTCTCTTTATCAAGCTGAGGATCTTCCTGCCATCTTCCAGGCACCTCTGGTGTTGACTGGAGTTGGGAAGGGAACAGAGCAGGGCATATGTCAGATTCCTTTTCCTTAAACTGTTTGTGAGGACTCTTTTTTAAAGTAGATTTTATTTTTTAGAGCAACCTTAAGTGGACAGTAAAAGTGAGAGTAAAGATTACCGTATATCCCCTGCCCCTCTATGCATAGTACCCCCCACACCATTATCAATGTCTCCCACGCAGTGGTTGCTGGGATTGCAGGTGTGCTCCACCACGCCCAGGTGATTTTTGCTTTTGTTCTCCTTCTGCTTTAGGAACCTTGGAGACCCTTTTTCCATGAGCCTCTGTTTTAAAAAGGAAGGGTATCTCTCCTCCTTTACTTCTCAGAAATGGGTGCTTTTTTCTTGGGGATCACTTGCAGTGTGACCTGACAGATCTCTGTGCCTCTGTACCTGCCGTCCCACTTAGTGAGCTAACTTGCTCCTGCAGCTCCGTGAACAGCTCCCACTTCCCCCTCCTCTTTGGGGCCAGCTGCAGAGAACATTTACAGCTTATTTCAGTGTCTGGAGCAAGCCTCCACCAAGCCTGCTATGTTGCTGATTTTTCTTGAATCTTGTTTCTGGTTATGGTGACTGCGTTCCTTTTCCTCTCTTGTCCTAGCATTTCTTCAATTGCACACTCACTTTTTGTAGTCTGACGAGTGACTGTCCCTTCAGCCAGTCCTGGGACTGCCAGACTAATTGCTTGTCTCTTTGGATCATCACGAATCACACACTGCTGCCACCTTACCTCAGGCTGCACAGCACCTACACACTACCTCTTCTCTGAACTTCCAAAGTGCTAAACGCAGCCCTGTCCACTACCAGCCACGGCTGCCTGCACATGGGTCTCCTGCCACAAGCATCTGCCTTTGCCCCATGAGCATGCCTAGACTCCAGGCACAGACCCCTCCCGGGCTGTCCTGTCTCATCAACTCCATCCACAGCTTCCCATTTAGATCCAAAGGGTGTGGAATTCAGAGACTTCCCAGTGGGGCAGCTCCTAGGAGGTGGGGAGCTAGCTCATTTTGCACATGCTTGACTATATTAAAATCTTAGTTGTTATGCAAAAAAAAAAAAAATCTGATTTTGCCTAACCCTATCTAATATTCAATTGTTTAAAAAAAAAAGTCGGATTTTCACATTCTGAAACTCAACAACATATAATTGCATCAAGTTCCCCTTCACAAAGGGCCCTCATATCGCTCACTATCCACAAGGTTTTGTTCTCTTATAAGGACATGCCAGAAAGATTTGAGAGCCTGAAACTGTGGCATCCGCCCGAGCATCTGAAGAGAGTGGTCAGGAACATTCTCTTCCAGCTCTCTCCAGACAGCAGCTGTGGCGTCTTCAGCACCTCCTCTCTGTGACTCATTTCCTCCTTTGAAACACAGAAACACTGATGCAGTGCCAAGCGACCAGGGAAGAGTGTCAGGAGAACGCCAGTCTCAGGGTAATCACAGTTTTATTTCATGTATGATCAATTTTCATACGATCAGACGCATTTACTACATAACGCTCGAGGGTTTGAATACCTTCGATTATTTTTGGCTTTGCTGTGAACTATACAGAACATGAGGGCAAATCACTCCCTGCGCAGCAGGCTGGGTTGCAGCATCCACGAAAGGCAATATGCTGGCTGCAGAAATTGATTCCATGACCAACCTGTGAGCCCCACGTCCCCTTCACATCTGAAAGCACACTGGCACAGAGGGGAGGAACCCCCTGCCTTCCTTCACATTTTCATCTCGCAGCTGCTTTTCCAGGTCTTTCCTAGCTGGAAGACCTTTTATTTCTACATGGAAAGATGATTGCTCCTGAATGACTCGTTCATTGTCTTAAGGTGACAGCCTAAGTCCCATCTGCAATATCGTTAGATGACACACCGAGGAATGACTGATCAATTGCTTGGGGTACCTACTATGTGCTACACATTGTGCTAAGTCTCACATAATGGAAGACTCTGAGATAAGGATACACAGTGCAAGAAGTTTATTTAAGGGAGGATCCCAGGAAACACTGGCAGTGACAGATGTGAGAGGGAAAGGAAGAAAGCCAATAAAGGATACGTAATCAAGCAAGCAAGTGACCACTGTGGGACAAATAGAGCTCTGTCCCTCTAGGGAGCCCATTCATTCATTCATTCTCTCTCTCTCTCTCTCTCTCCCCTCCCCTCTTTCTCTCTCTTTCTCCCCTCCCCTCTCTCTGAAATGGGGGTTTTGCTAAGTCACCCAGACTGTACTCAAACCCCTGGGCTCCAGTGATCCTCCTGCTTCAGCTGCTGCTGGTCCTGCTGCTTCTAAGTAGCTGGGACCACAGGCATGCAGCACTGTGCCCAGCTCCTATTAGGAAATTCTGAAAACCGTGACTTAGAATTAACCCAGCCACAGGGGCAGGGAGCTGGCATATCTATCGGCCAATTCTCCATCTGTCACAGGTCTAAGATGCTTTCAGGGAAATAACCTATCTCATGCTTCTGGTTTTACTGTGCATAGGAGCCAGGAAGAAAAGAGCCATTGATGGGAGATTTGAGGGGTCAGCTACATGTTGAAGTGAGCACTGAGGGCTTTGGGAGGGGGCACTGATAGTAGCTGCTGTATAAAGAAGACAGAAAGAATGAAGCTCCCTCCCTACTTTTAATCTGAAGGAGCAAGTGCGGACATTCACTGCAGAAGTGTCCAGGGTGGGGGGGCATAAGTGAGAAAGGGGAAACCCTGGAGCAACAGAGGCGACGAGTCTAAGGGCACATGTGCAGACCCTGAGTCACCTCGGGGTGCAGACGGGCAGTGAGGAGGACAGCAGCTCAGGATGGCAACACGCCATGACTAGTCATCAGTGCCTCTTAACACAATCGTCAGGAATGGCTGAGTATATATGGTTGTTCCTCAGGGGTGAAAACTCCTGGCATACAGGGTCAAACCTTGGGCCAGGGCCTCCAGCTTGCTGTTCCTCCCTGCAGAGACCTAGTTGAAAACGAGTGCAGGGAACCTGGCAGGACAGCTAGCAGGACAGGCTGGGCCCAGAGCTGGGGGAGCCACAGAGGCATTGCAGTGTTTCCCCCAGATTCTGCAGCACACAGGCCAGAGCAGGAGACACCGAGACTGGTCTAAGTCTGCTTGCTTGCAGGGAGGGGTCAGTAGCATCCAGTTGGCTGTGGGTTGATCTGTAGGAGCTGGAAAAAGTGAGAAGTCTTTGTGGGGAGCTGCTGGGTGCTAGGGCATCAGGAGGCGACTTTCTACAGCAAGGCAGCGGGGCCCAGTGTCCCCGTCATTAGGATGTCCTCCTCTGAGCTATACTGGAATCAACCTCCCTTGAACATTCCCTGGTCCTATTGCTGCCCTTTGGAATTCCTTTACCCGACCCAAGAAGGTTCTTGTCAACACAGTGTACGGCCCATGGCTGTCAATAACAACTCCCTTGTGGGTATTTGTGTTTTGTGGGACATGAGGACGCTCATGCATGACAAAAATGTGACTAATGTCCCCTCCCTGGTTTTGGATAGACTCTTCTCTTCCATATGTTTCTGGCAAAGCAACGGATTCAGGTAGAGTCCGGAGCACTTTCCTGCCAAGCTCCTCAGCTCTGGGCTTCCACTTCCCACTCAGGCTCACAGTGCTGGGCTCTGGCTCCAGCAGAAAGCTCTCTCCTGCCTTTGGTCGGCACTGCACTCACCCTAGGATCTCCCTCCGCAGTGGTGCCCCTTCTTCCTACAGAATTGTAAGTGTGCTGTGAACCTGTCCTGTTGACATAGAGGGCCTGTCATTCATTTCGTCATCCGAAGCTTAAGGCGTAAGGAATTTTGAATGGAAATGCTCTGCATGTCAGGTGATAAAGCACAACAATGAAGCACAACTCTGTCACCTTGTTCTGTGCAGCCAAAAGGAAGAGAAAAATAAACCCCCTACCATTACTTTAGCCACAGTGGCATCTCAGGAATGAAGAGTGTGATGCACGTACAGAGGTTGGCCCTACAGGACTTTGCAAATTTGTATACATTAAGATTTGAAAATTTGCTGCTGCTCCTCCTCCCTTTTCTTTTTCTTTGTGGTACTGAGGCTTGAACCCAGAGGCACTCTGTCACTGACCTACAGCCTCCCCTCTTTTCCTGGGACAGGTTCTCACTAAGTTGCCCAGGTTGGCCGCAAGCTTGCCATCCTCCTGCCTCAGCCTTCCCAGTTGCTGTGATTAGAAAGCCAACCTTTAGTTGTCTGCTCTGCTCTTTTGTACTATCCTAATGTCCAGACACAAGAACAGACAGGTGACAATTTCATTAACCTAGAAGTTATAAATATGAATAGGAGAGTTTTGCTGAAAGATGTGCCTTTTTTTTTCAAGAGAGAGGGACAGTGAGAAAGAGAGAATCAATTTTTGTTTAGGTTTTCATGTGGCCCTCACTGCTCCAACCTTCATTGTGTACATGGTGCTGGGGTTTGAACTCATGTCCTAGTGCATGCCAATCAAGCACCATAACTGCTGAGCCACTGCTCCAGCCCCAAGATGTACCTTCTACGGGAAATATTTTTCAATTTCACTTTAGTTGTATGTTTTCAGGTTACTGAGGAATTAAAAGCGCTGCATTCTTGTTATGGCAGCCACCCATGCAAAGAGAGAACAAGCAAGAAAGAAAACACACACACATACACACACACACACACACACACACACACTCACTCAGGATGGAGAAAAGGATGGAAGAAATAGGGATAGAAATGGGGCCTTTCCTTGGAGTATAGTTGAGTGGACTTGGGTATTAAAATTTGAAATATACAGGCTGGAGCAGTGGCTCAGCATTTATAGCGCTTGCCTGGCATAAGCAAGGATGTGGGTTCAAACCCAGCACCACGTACACCATGAAGTGTAGGAACAACAAAAGCCACATGAAAAACAAGAATATGTTGGTTCTGATTTAAAAAAACAAAACAAAATTTTCTTTTCCTTAACATTATTGCCCGGGTCTGATTAACATGTACTTAGTGTGGGTACGTTTCTTCTACACACAAACCTTCCGCTTTCCTGTTTTCATTGACAGCTCCACTTCCGTGAATTCCATTCTACTAAAAAAGCAAGCATTTTAAAATTAGGTTAGGAGCATTTCCCCCCTTTTAATTCTTGTTAATAATGGACACAAAAGTAGGTTATGTCCTACTTCCAGAGGAGATCCTGTGCAAGCCAAGGAATAAATGAAAGGGGCTGTTGTAAAACACACACACTCACATCATAATCATAATTCTCTATTTTCTAAAATACTGGAAATAGTGAAGTAAATCATCTACCACATGATTTTTGTTTCTTCTAGAATAAGGAAATGTGAATGCATGAAACCTAAAATCTAGAGGAAAGGTAGTGACAAAAGGAAAAACAAGTTCTTCAAAATAAATTGAGCAAACTATAGTAGAGCTATAAATGAGGACAAAAGAGAAATATGAAACAGCTCTTGATAGTATTCATCTAGTGCATACACACTAGTAAGAATTTCCAAAATAAGTGTGGCTAAATTTTTGAAACTTACTTTTTAAATTTTCATTGACAGGTAGACGGGAAAGAGAGCCGAAATCTCAGCAAACTGTACTTGACTCAATTTTTCTCATTCTTTGAGTTAGGTAAGATTTTTCTTTCACCTTTGCAATACTGTCGAGCCTGTCTTATTTAGGTTTCCTAAAGCAGGAGTTCAGATGGATGTTTCTGGGATTGAAGCCTGGTATGACCATCGTAGAAATTCCAAGAACTCTCATTGCACCTACTAACCCGAAACGCCCTCCAGACGTTACTCTCAGTTCTTCCAAACAGTTCTTCCAAACAGACTCCAGGCCCCATTTTATAGAGAGGAAAGGGAGTCTTAGATTAAACAATTTGCTGAATTTGGAAATAGGATTCAAGCAGAGGTCTGCTGTCTCTAAGGCTAAAGAAACAAACAGCTCCCATACTGGGCTAAACAAGATGATAGAGAGGTAAGGATGGACAAAAGGATGGAAGAAATAGGGATAAAAATGGGGCCTTTCCTTGGAGGTGGAGGTGAGAGGATTTGGATATTAAAATTTGAAATACAGGGGCTGGAGCAGTGGCTTAGCATTTATAGCGCTTGCCTGGCGTGAGCAAGGATGGGGGTTTGAACCATGTACACAATGAAGTGTAGGAGCAACAAAAGTCATATGAAAAACTAAATAAAAATTGATTTTCTCCTTTAAAAAATTCAAATGTAGTTGTTGGGGCAGGAATTGAAGTAAATCTTGGGTTAGGATTCAGTCTAGGGCTAGCATTGGGGTTAGCATTTGACGTGGGGAGTGTTTTCTGTTTGAATTTGGGTTAGAGTTTAGATTCACAGTAGAGTTTGCATTAAGTCCTGAGAAGCAATTGGAACAAGGCAGTATGAACCAAATATCCCTGCTGATAAAACTGACCTGGGTAATTCCTGCTGCTTCTAATACCTGCTACATCCCTGTCTCCCAGGGAAAGCTGTACCATTCACAATGGAATCCAGTTGAATCAGGAAAGAAGGGAAATCCTGGGCACTGGCCACAGGCTGGGTTCCAGTTAGTATCATCTGGAGAACTCCTTGTAAACAGTAATGGATTAAATCAATGTATTGAAATTGGAATCTACAGGGGTTATTATTATGTTTAAAAAGTTCCCCCATTTGCCCAACATCCCCACTGCCCATTGTACCTGTCTGTAATACCAGCAACCTGGGAGGCTGAGGCAGGAGGATTGCAAGTTTGACATCAGCTTCAGCAACTTAGCAAGACCCTGTCTCAAAAAATAAAAAGGGTTGGGCATGTGGCTCAGTGGTAAAGCACCCCGTGGTACCAAAAAACAAAACAACAACAACAAAAACCTGAAAAAGCCAAAGCCCTGGTGATTTCAAAGAAAAGCTAAGGTTAAAGACACAGAGATGAAAATAATTGTTTCTCTCTGAGTTCTACCAGTGATTTTTGTATAGGGCTTAATTTATAAATATCTGTATATTTACTTTAGTAACAGCATTGTAACCTTGAAGGGCAGAGATCAGAAATTAACTTTATAGCCTTAATGTTTAGTGCTGTGATACTTAATAAATATATTTGCTTTGTGTATATGGCATTCAAAGGACATCCTCGGCAGTTCTGACCAATGACACTATGCACAAATTCACCCACAAAAGGGGATTTACTCTCTATTTGTTTTATGACTTATCAAGATGCATTCAGTGACTCTTCCAGTAGGGACTATCCTGCCTCACCCCACTTGGGAGGGGTGAGGGAAATCTGTGGAACAACTTCTGTTAGCCAGACTTGAAAACAGGCAAGAGTTTCACCTTGACCATAACAGTTCACAAACTCTCCTCAAGCAGCCACCTATCAGAGAGCTATTAAAGTTACAGTGGATGGACCCTGGCAACTCAGAAATCCCATTTCCTGATTATTTGATAAACTCCATTTGAACATGGCTGCCTTCCTCTATCCTAGTGAGATGACTTTCACGATTTTGTCCACCTGGCTGGCTGAAGAAATTCTACAGTTTCAGTCCCCAAAAGTATCTGGGACTAGAGGAATGTACCATTAAATCTGGCTGTCTATAAGCCCAGCTTCCAATAGCCAGTGATGTTCTCCAAAAGTATCTGTTTGGGGCATTAGAGAATATTGAGCTGGGAGCTGGAGCGGTGGCTCAGCAGTTATGGCACTTGCCTGGCATGTGCAAGTTCACGGGTTCAAACCCCAGCACCTACATACACAACTAAGTAAGTGTTAGAGCAATGAAAGCCATGTGAAAAAATTCAATAAAAATTGATTCTCTCTGTCTCTCTCACTGTCCTTCTCTCTTTAAAAAAAAAAACAAAAAAACATTGAATTACGTTCATCATCCAATCAGATGACTACATATAACTTACCAGTGTGTTCTGCTCCAAGCCTGCTTTGGTTTTTCACTTCCTCCAGCCCAGTCCTAGAAACTGAATTAACAAAAAAGGGATACTACTCTTCAAACTGCAAGATGTGGGGCTAGAGCAGTAGCTCAGTGGTTATGGCTATTGCCTTGTGTGTGCCAGGATGCAAGTTCAAACACCAGCACCTTGTACACAACGAAGCATTGGAGCAAAGAAAGTCACATGAAAAACAAAATGAAATGATTTTTCTCTCTCGCTGTCCCTCTCTTTAAAAAAACAAAACAAAACAAAAAAACTACAAGATGTGAATGAAGCTTTTATGGCTTGGAAAGACCTCTGAAAGAAAGTGTGCTCTACTTTCCAAAACAAACTGTTCTAACCTTTTTTCTTTCATAGTAGCAGGTAGAAAATTGCCTATTGAATTTGAACCATCCAAAATAATTGCTGAAGTACTTTAATGAACATTTCCCCACTCTCTGTCCCCTTAAATACTCATATAATTCTTTTAGGGACAGTGAGTGAGAGAGAGAAAGAGAGAATCAATTTTATTTAGTTTTTCATGTGGCCTTTGTGGACTGAACTCGGGGCCTTGCACGTGCTAGGCAAGCACTCTGCCACTGCTAAATCCCCAGCTCCCCTCCTCTAATTCTTAATGGGAATAATTTGACAGTATTGCAATTATATGATTTTTAAAAAAAGATGCATTCAATGCTAAGCAGTGTGTTTGTTAACAGGAGCTCAGGGAGTCTTGGCCCTCCGGGTCACTGTCTTAGCCACAAGCCATTTCTGGCATCAGCTCTTCCTGGGCAGCTCCTTTTCCCCTGAGTTGAGGCTGCTCTTTAGCGACTTTCTTCGTCAAATGTATGTGGTTCGGGGATTTCCAATGCTGGGCCATAAGAATGCTTGTAGCAACCTTCTGAGCTCTGAGGTGCCATGTAAGTAGTCCAGCAATCCCGAGACCACCATGCTCCAGAGAACCCGTGGAGCGCGCCTGAAATTACATGAAGATGGAAATGCCTCACCTGCCCCCAAAGTACCTCTCGACAAGGAGGACTGTCAAAAGAGTGAAAGCTATCTTCAATTTACCAAAACGCATCCTTTCAAAAACATCAAGATGATGCCCAATCTATAATATAAAGGGAAATAAAAGTCAAATAACTTAAAATGACATGCATTTCAATATTTTGATGCCTCAAGCAAAGCACAGAATATAGGCGTAAAGAACAGGGCATGCATGTTCTTAATCATGGATGATACAAGACTACTACTGTGGGCTGGAAGGGGTACGTGTGCTAGCAACCCAAAGGTGAGGATGCTACTGCCTTGGGTGCCTTTCAAAGATGCTAAACACATTTTTAAGTAGTTCGAAACAAAATCAGGTATGCTATGCCCTGATTTGACATGTTTGTTGCCTTCCTGGGAACATGAATCTATTCCAGGAGTTCTGGACCAGGACAGGATGGGGAAAACATAACCTGCCCTGTCTCTTTCTCTTCATGTCTAAAATCTGCAGGAAGCAGCTACGTGGGGACTCTGAAAAGTAAATGATAACTGATAGGTTGGGGGAAAAGACCAGAATTGGAGCTACCACCAAACTAGAGTTTCATCTTTTTGCCCCTTTAGTATCCCCCACACTGGGCTCAGGAGAGTCCTAAACCCAGAAGTGAGCCCCAGCCCATGGAGAGAAAGAGTTCCAGCAACACCTCTGTAGTCTCGGCTATAACAATGAACAGGGATTCTTTTAGTAGTTCAATGGTCTTACATACTGAAAGGATTCGTCGCTACACATTCATGCATGCAAACGTAATGATGAAGTAACTTGAACCTGATCCTTATTCAGGATCTCACCCACTTTGCCCACTTTCTGATCTCTTGTCTCCACTGTAATTCCTCCTATTACAGATATACTTGTCCATATACACATATATTATTTTTTGAATTTTCTAGTTTTAAACGCTTGCATGAGTATTCTTTGGCTTCTCAGGGGATTCAATAGTACCCTACAGTATTGGGGTACTTTCTTCCCTTTCTTCCCCCCTTTCTTCCCTCTTCACTCCTCCCACCCTCTTCCCCTTCCCCTTGATAACTATAGTTCCCCCAGATGATGTGCTACTTCAAATTTGGTGGGTCTAGTAAACAAACTTGATTAACTTTTGCCCTATCCTTGGTTTTACTCTAGCTTCCACATATGAGAGAAAATATTTGGCCCTTAAGGCTCTGTGTCTGGCTTTTTTCACTCAGCATAATTTTTTCCATTTCCATCCATTTACCTGCAAAAGCCATGGTATCATTCTAATAGCTGAGTAGAACTCCATGGTGTGTATGTATGGATATATATATATATATATATATATATATATATATCACAGCTTTTGGATGCATTAATCCATTGAAGGGCATCTGGGTTGATTCTATAATTTAGTCATTGTAAATTGAGCTGCTATAAACATTGATATAGCTGGGTCTTTGTAATGTGCTGATTCTAGCTCTTCTGGGAAAATACCCAAGAGTGGGATAGCTGGGTATTAGGGTGGTTCCATCCCTAATTTTTTGAGGAGTCTCCACACTGCTTTCCAGAGTGAATATAAGAATGGGAATTCTTAACAGTCAGAGAGTTTGGAGTTAGATTCCATTTTTATTTTTAATTTTTTCTTCTTTTCTCCATTCTCTTGAACCCTAGCCCTCAGGCAATCCCAGCCATCGAAGCAGTGGTAGGAGCCTGCAGGTATCAGAGGCTCTGGGGCAAGGGAGCCAGGATCAGAGGAGCTATGATCCCAAGCACTGATAAGACCCCTTGGCTTTTTCCCTCTTTGTCCTCCCAACTCATGGACAGTTTTGAGAAGTCTGTAAGAGGGGATGACTAATGCCCCAGCTTTCTAGATGTGAGACCCCAAACAGCAACAACCTCCCCAAAACATAAGCACCAAGCAAACAGAAACAAAACCACTACCACCCCCTCAACAAACCCACACATATGCACAAACACACACCTAAACAGAGGGGACGCCACAGAAAGGAAACACCTCGGGAAAGTTTATGAACTCTTGGGCTCACCTCCAAGATACATAAACATGGATCTCACCTGTTTAAGATGTTACGTAAGATGTACAGTGTACTCAATGGCTACTGTTTTATTACTTCCCAGTAATAAACACACCGTTAGCAGTGTGTTCGTCTTTGTTCAGATTGATCGTGTACTCTACTCAGGACACTTAAGTGGAAGCCCAACAAGAAAATCAGAGTTTTTCTATGCAGAAAACTGCTTTTTTTTTTTTTTTTTTTTGATACTGGGGATTGATCCCATATTGGGAACCATTGTTATTCCTTGAGGTAGAGTTGAAACACTCCTGGTCTCGATGAAAGGGTGTGAGGCCTGGGAACTCGCTAACAAGGGTCATCTGGTGATTGTGGTGGCATGCCTAGGAAAACAATGACCCTCATCCAGACTCAGAGAATTAAGGTTATACTAGCTTAATGACTTCACACGCTTGCACCCATCTCCTGTTCATTGTAAACCAGCTGCTGCTTTCTCTTGTGAACAAAAAGCGTGTGGTTCAGAAGCTCAGGGCTTCTGTCCTTCGCAACAGAGTGTCCCAGCCTTCCCCTACACTGTAATTCCCTCAGATTCTCTGTCTCCGTTTTTTGTTCATACTGCAATGTCCCCTTTCAGGATTATAGGACACTTTGCCAAGCTGGACCCAGCAAACCCAGGGGTGTGTAACCACTGAGCCACATCCCCAGCCCTTTTTATTTTTTATGACAGGGTCTCGCTAAGTTGCTGAGGCTGGCTTTGAACTTGTGATCCTCCTCCATAGTCTCTGGGATTATTGGCATGCACCATCTACTCAGAAACTGTGTTGTATTTGTTCAGTGTGGGGGGAGCTCTGTGAACAACACTCCCATCCCCAGTTTGCCTTTTGCAGCTCTTGTAAGCATGCTGTGTCATTAACAACGTACTGCGTGACAATCAATTCCCAGGCTGCACCACTTTCATCACTGTCAGGTCACTGAATACTTGTGGGTCACCTGGCCACCATAAGCCAGACAATCACATTGTCTTTGAGCTCAATGCTAATTGCTAATATCTGTAACACTCTAGTCACACATCACACTTTATGCAATTACATATGTATATATGTTACAGAAAGGGTCAAAGCGGCCACAAGATTCAGGAGTCTGAAATGAGAGCAAAGGCAGAGAGCAGATATGAATGCAAAGAGTCACTGCAGGTAGTCAGGTAAGATTACCAACCAGAAGTAGTCCAAGAACTTGTTCAGAGCGCAGTGTCAAAGCACAGGAACTTCTTCTAGGTTGAGGTCAGGATGGACCGTAGTTTCGTAGTGTCCCAGCTAGGAGTGGGGTTTGCAGGAGAAACCATGTTTTGCTAAAACCCATGCCAGAGATTTGGAGATTTGTCATTGTGATTTTCCTAGGAACCGCTCATGATGAATGACCAGATGACAGGCTCATGATGCCACCATGGCCACTGTTGGGGTGCTCCTTCTTTTATGGGTCTCAAGTGAGGGGAGTTGCATCATTTTGTGGTCTTGTGTGTTTGATAAGCTTGTGGATCGGGTTTTTCCGATGTGAGTTTAATATGCCATAGATCCATGTGCTTCTGATTAATTCAGTAAGTTCACAAGATGTCATTCTTCTTAGCATGATTAATCTATCAGTTTGTGCCTTATGATTGTGCCAGGCAGATGGTGGTTGTGTAGCCCGGAGCATAGGGTTGGGTTCTTTGTTTCACAAATTTGAAGAGTAAAATCCATGGTCACAAGGGTGAGAGCAAAGTGACAGGATTTATTAACATAAGAGGAAGAAAGCAGAGCTCCCAAAGTGGAGGGGTTCCAAGAGAGGGGTCTGGGAGAATGCCTATTGTCCAGGGGTGAATATGGATCTACTGGGCTAAGGGAGCTGGCCCCTACCTAATCCTAGGTGAGGTCCTCAGTGTCTACCAGCTCCTTACATGCCCTTTGGTCCAATCAGGTTACCATGTTTGTCTTTTCTTGGTGGGGGTCCAGATGCCAGGCAGTAGATATCTCGCTTTTAGTTCTTTCCTTCTCTGGTTATGCTGGATTAGGCCTGACCTTGAGGACCCTGGCTTGTATCTGTGTTTTCTCAGCCCTGCTACACAGAGAACCGACCTTGAAGGAGCCCGAGTTTTCTGCCTGTCCCTTTTAACCCTGTCTCTTACCTCGGTTGTTAACTTGCACAAACAAGGTGTGGAGTCATTCTACCGCAGCAGTTAGGCTCAAGATGGAGTAGCTTATGCCAAATGACCATTTGACAAAATGGAATAATGGAGGTTGAGTCGCAGCCTGAAAACCACTGTTCTATACACCTTGGAGTAACTCAGAGAGGGCACAGCCTGCTCTCACAGGAAACATTACTTTCCGGCGCCGAGAGTGGAATTCTTTTCACATAAGTTAACCACTACGATTGTGAGATGTTGACAAGGCACCTGGCAGTTGGAGATCACCTCATTTTATTTTATTTTTTTATTCAGAAATTTATTTGTTGAACAATCACACAAGCATCTAACGAAATTATATATATATATATGTATATATATATATATATATACACACACATATATATTCTGAAAATTAGATTTACCCCCAAGAGCCCTCCACCAATTACCCACCCTTATCCCTCCCCTCCCCTTCCCAAAACATCTCTAATAATGTATTAGGTTGTATAACATTACACCTTATCCAGATTTAAAACATGATGCTAGACCTCCTTTCTCAATGGCCAGGGTCTAGCTCCAGCCTCCACAGATGAGTGAAGACATTCAACCCTTGGTTCTCTGGGTTATGCTGATTTTACTCAGCACAATTTCTTCCATAGCCATCTATTTACTTTCAAAGGCTGCAATATCATTGTTTCTAATTGCTGAGTAAAAATTCCATGGTATATATGTACCACAGTTTTTGGATCCATTCATCCAGTGAGGGACATCTGGATTGTTTCCATGATTTAGCTATTGTAAATTGAGCTGCTATGAACATAGATACTGCTGTGTTGCTGTAATGTGCTGATTCTAAATCCCCTGGAAAAATACCCAGGAGAGGAATAGCAGGATCATATGGTGGGCTCATCCCCAGTTTTTTGAGGATTCTCCACACTGCTTTCCAGAAGGGCTGTACCAGTTTGCAGTTCCACCAACAGTGTGCTAGAGTATCACCTCATTTTAAAATCACAATGCTCTGAATCTTCAGTTCCCTCAGGCACTATGACAGACATGTAAAAAGGCAGAGTGGACAAGAAACAGAGCTCAGATTTTGGGGCATTAGAAGCTATGTTCTACTGTTGGTGGAAGTGCAGACTGGTACAGCCACTCTGGAAAGCAGTGTGGAGACTACTCAAAAAATTAAGGATGGATCCACCATATAATCCAGTTATCCCTCTTCTGGGTATTTTCCCAGAGGAGTTAGAATCAGCACAGTACAGAGGCACAGCAAAATCTATGTTCATAACAGTTCAATTTACAATCGCTATATTATGGAACCAACCCAGATGCCCCTCACTGGATGAATGGATCCAAAACATATGGCATATATATACGCTGGAGTTCTACTCAGCTATTAGAAACAACGATGTTGTGGCCTTTGAAGGTAAATGGATGGCGATGGAAGAAATCATGCTGAAGAAGTTAGCCAAACTCAGTGAGTCAAGGGTCGAATGTTTTCCCTCATTTGTGGAGGCTGGAGCTAAACCCAGGCTTGGGTGAAAAGTAGTCAAACTCATGTACTAGACCCAGCAAAGGCATATTAACACATAATCTAGGGCAACCATAGATATGTGGGGGAGGGGAAAGTGGGGAGAGGGAAGAGGGAGCGAGGATAGGGAGGGATCTAGGGAGACAATCAACAATATAGCATACTCTTTACTCCCCTGAGAATCCAAATAATACTTATGTAATCATTTAATGCTGTAAAATTCACACTCTAAGCATTTATATTGCTTGTAGGGGCAAAATATAGAAGAATCAAGAGACTAGAGTGTGGGTAATGTGGGGATAATTCTGGTTTAAGAACAAATGCATATCATATTGTTATTATACGTGCATTTATGATTGTACAATAACTCAACTCTCTGGTCAAAATATAATCTTTCTTCATGTGAATCAAAGGGAGTGGACCCATTGCTGGATTTCCACTGACTGCCACCTGCTTATCTGTCACGTGGACACACTGCTCCGGTTGGTGTGACCTGAGCTGAGATTCTGCCAAAGTAGGGGCTGAGAAGGAGAGGCATTGCCATCAGGCTAATGAATCCTGTCAGCAACAGCAGGGGACCCAGAGCATATTCTCCCAGGATGCTACAGGAACAGGAAAAGCAGCCAACAAAAAAGGAGAGAGGAGGAGAAGAGGAAGAAGCAAAGAATTCTTAATTATACCCAATTATAGCGGGAGTAGGAGGCGTTTGGCAAGAGATGGTCATGAAACAAAAGAAAACAATTAGAGTGTTGTACAACTGGTAAACTCTGGACTGTTCTCTGAACATTGCTTGTAGGGAGCTGCTTCTGTTGGGGCTGGTGCAGCAGTGGGATGATGTCTAAGCCTCCAGGAGCCTCTGCACCGCCCTTTCCTGAGAGGGGCCCTAGAAACCTGTTCGGATGGTCTTGGTGGATGTCAAATATTTTAGCTGCAGTAAGTTAAACCTGCTGTGTCCTTCTGTCCCTACTTGCCTTATGGACAGCTTCAGTATTTGCTAAGAGGAGGCTAAGTTAGGAATACACAAGATTAACTGCACTTTAGAAAGATGTTTCAAAACATTTTATTAAACACACATGAGAAGCTATAAAGCCCTGCTAGGTTATATAAAGGGTAGCTTATTTTACATTGTTTACCTTCATTAGAGATCTGAAAGAAGATTTGGTTAAAAGTTACGGATCTATTAAAAAAAGCAGTTTAGATGAGTGATTGTGAACAAAAGTTATTCTCACATTGAGAAGGAAAGTATAACACCTTTCAGATTTACCTAAACCATTCATTCATTCCAAGGAAGGGGCATTCTATTACAAGAAATTAATGGTATTTGGATTATTTGGAAATCCAATTAATAAAGAGTTCTGACATATTAACTCATTGAAAAAGAAGTGAATATCTTTACAGATTAAATATGAAATACTAACACTGATAAGTAGAACATAAAACTTTTAATACTACCATAGAATGAGCACTTTGACCACAGACTGATTAATGAATATTATCAGTTCAAGGACATGGACACAAAAAAACTGAAAGGAGGGCTGGAGTAGTGGCTCAGTGGTTATAACGCTTGACTGGCATGCACAAACACAGGTTCAAACCCCAGCACCGCATACACAATGAAGTGTCAGAGCAACGAAATCCACATGAAAAATTAAATAAAATAGATTCTCTCTTTCTCTCTCTCTCTCTCTCTCTCTCATTGTCCCTCTCTCTTTAAACTAAAAGGATCCTGAAATCTTAATAGCTCATATTAATAAAATAAACTGGTTGGTGCTTTCCCCAAATCTGATGAAATCCAAGAAAGATATAAGATATTACTAACCACTAGCTTATTTGAAAGAAGCTTTTTTCCCCCTCCTGTGGTACTATTGGGGCTAGGGCTACATCCTTAGACCTGAAAGAAGTTTTTCTAAACTAGCAATAATTTTTTAAAAATTTCAATTAACAATGCTTAAGAAAAAACTGAATTTCTTTTCTATTCTTGGCATAGAAAATGTTATGGAATAACTATTAGGGTGTATGCAGACAAACATTGTAGGGAAAAACATTTTCAACATGTATGAGAAAATTAATAAAAACAACTATTTTTCTGAATTTTGTAATGTTTGTGGTTCTTCACTCTTAGTGGGATTGTAAATTAGTACAACTACAGTGGAAATCAATATGAAGGTATCTCGAATGACTAAGAATGGAACTACCATATGACCCAGCTCTACCACTTTATCCTGAAGGGTTGAAGTCATCATACTACAGTGATCCATGTATGCCCATGTTTATAGCAGCAAAATTCACAACTATGGAACCAGCCTAGGTGTCCATCAACAGATGAATGGATAAAGAAAATGTGGTGGGGGCTGGAGTCGTGGCTCAGCAGTTATGGCACTTGCCTGGCATGCATGAGGACCTGAGTTCAAACCCCAGGACCACATACTCAACAAAGTCTTGGAGCAATGAAAGCCACATGAAAAACTAAATAAAATTGGTTCTCTCTCTCTCTCTCTCTTTAAAACAAATAAAGAAAAAGAAAAGGAAAAAAAGTGTGATGGAGTGGAGACGTGGCTCAGTGGTAGAGCACTTTCCTGGCATGCACACAGACCTGGATTTCATCCCTAGCACCATACATATAACTAAGTGGAGGAAAACAAAAACCAGATGAAAAAATAAAACTAACTCTTTCTCTCTTTTAATAAAGAGAAGGGACAATGAAAGAGAGAGAAAAAGAGAATCAAATTTTACTTAGTTTTTCATGTGGCTTTCTTTGCTCTGACACTTCCTTGTGAACATGGTGCTAGGGTTCAAACCTGTGTCCTCGCACATGCCAGGCAAGCTCTATAACTGCTGAGCCACCCCTCCAGCTCCTAAGTCTTTCTCTCTTAAAAAGAAAAGAAGAAAAGGTGGTACATATGTTCAACATAAAAAAGATGAAATAATGTCATTTGTAGGAAAATGGGTGGAGCTTGAGACCTCTATGTTAGGCAAAATAAACCACTCAGAAGGCCAAGGATTACATTTCCCCTCATATGTGGAAGCCATTGAGGAAAAAGGAAGAGAAAGGTGTGGGATATGGGGAGGTTGGGGGAAGGGCTAGGGAGGGATATTGGCCAAATTATATTGTTATACTTTGTGCATATATGAATATATAACAACAAAGCCCACCATCATGAACAACTATAATATACTAATAAAAAATGTGGGAAAAAGTTGTAAACTGTGTGGTTTTTCTTGATCTAAGTATCCACTTTTGTAATCAACTTGATATTTAAAATGGTATAGTCTATTTCTAAAAGAGGGCTGCTAGTGCTGAGTGTGGTGGTACAGTACTATAATCCCAGCAACCCCATTAGCTGAAACAGGAAGATCACAAGTTCAAGATCAATCTAGGCACCTGTCTCAAAATAAAAAATAAAAATAAAAAGAGCTGGGGATATAGCTCAGTGGCAAAGTGCTCTTGGGTTAAAACTACAATACTGCAAAAGGAAAAAAAAAAAAGAGGACACCTAGCAATTACTTAAGCTTCAGGCCCCACACAAGGGGATTTGTCCCTTCTCCTACGTTTCTCTATGTACTACCTCCCATGCACTGGGTAAGTTTCTTACTCCCAACTTTTTGTTTGACTGCTGCTCCCTTCTTGGAGATAGGATACAGCATAAACACAGCAGTATGTACATAATGTAATTACAGTCACGCACCGCATAACAACGTGTCGGTCAACAAAGGAATGCATATACAGTGATGGTCCTGGTCTCATAGGATTCTCTTGCTTCGTGACATCCCAGCTGCCTTAGTTTGTATAAGTACACTATGATATTGCCACAACGTTTAAATTGACTAGGACTTACATCTCAGAACATATCCCTGTCATTAGGTAATGTATGACTTCTTAGAGATATATATCCATACATACATATATATGTCATTTTTAATTGTGATAAAATACACTTAACATTTACCATTTTGAAATATGTAGTTCAGTGACATTAAGTTCATTCACACTGTTGTACATCCGTCTCTGCCATCCATCCACAGTATTCTATTTACCTTGCAAAACGGAAGCTCTGTACCCATGGAGCAGGCATATTCTCCCCAACTTCCAGTACCTTGTGGCCACCCTCCTACTTTCTATTTCTATAAATCTGACTACTTCTAGGTATGTGATAAAGTAGAATCTTACAGTGCTTGTCCTTTTGGGAAAGGTTATTACATTTATGGTGACATCCTTTAGGTTCATCCATGCCTCAATGTCCTTCCTTTTTATGGCCACATAATATGCATGATATGGATCCATTCATCTATTGATGGATGGACACGGTTTGTTTCCACATTTTGGCTCTTGTGACTGGTGCCGCTATGAACATGGTGTATAAAAGCCTGTTCGAGACTGTGCTTTCAAACCCAGGCTTGGGTGAAATGTTGTCAAACTCATGCATTAGACCCAGCGAAGACATAGCAACACGTAATCTAGGACAATCATATATATGTGGGGGGAGGCAGTGAGGAGGGGAGAGGGAGAGAGGATAGGGAGGGATCTAGGGAGACAATCAACAATGTAGCACTCTTCCCCCCCCCCAGAATCCAAATAATACTTATGCAATCATTTAATTCTGAAAAATTCACAATCTAATCATTTATATTGCTGGTAGGGGCAAAATATAGAAGAATCAAGAGACTGGGGTGTGGGCCATGTGGGGGTAATTCTGGTTGAGGAGCAAATGCATATCATAATGTTACTTTATATGCATTTATGATTGTATAGTAACTCTACTCCTTAATAAAAAAATGGTAAAAAAGACTGTGTTTTCAGTTCTTTGGATGTATACTCAGAAGCAGGATTGCTGGATCATATGGTAATTTTATTTTTAACATTCTATTTTAATTTTTTGAGGCATCTCCATGCTGTTTCCCACAGGGTTGCACCATCTAACACCCCAACTAACAGTGTGCAGGGTTCTAATTCTACCACATCCTCCCCAATTCTTTTCTTTGTTGTTGTTGTGGCCATCTTAATGGACGTATGGACTTTTTTTCTCTTTTTGGGGGGTGCTCATGCATGCTAGATAAGCATTGCACACACTGAGACACATCCCCAGTCCCCTTAAAATATTTTTAAGTCATGACCGGGGTTGGTTTTGCTGAGCAAGTGTTTACACAGTGTCACTGACTTCTCAGCTGTCCCACTTTTCTTTTTCAGGGCCACCTCCACGGTCATGCTTAGAACACAACTCTGTGAAGCCATTCAGTATTTCTGCTCAGTGCTTCTGTTGGTTTCTCCCCTTCTGTCTCTTGCATCCTTGGTGTTCATATTTGCTTTGGGTGCTCTCTCAGCTCCCAGCCTTGTTGGTTTACTGTTTATTTTGGTTTTAGAGTTTATCAGAATACATACCTTTCTATTCTATCAGGCAAGAGGGTCTATTCTGTATCCTTGTCCATTTTACCGTCTGAAAACTTCAAGAATCATTCCCACATATACTCAATGGCGCTGCTCTTTCTGGCTGATGTTAAAGCTGGTACCCCGGGATCCATTGTTAAAGCACTAGTCTATATCCTTACTGGCTGGTAAATACTGCCTTGAAACTTGAGGCCTCCCTACTACAGGGATTGCTCCTTCAGGATCCCCCATGAATTAGTGTCACCAGGTAAATGACTGATGGTGAAGGGCGAATCATGTTTAGAGGGGCCCCTGTGCTCTGGAAATCCTTCATGCTTTTGATTACGAGTCCCTGCACTCTTCTTGTGCAGTAAGTTCTGTAAATTTTGTGGCAAATCCTGAACAGAATCACTGTCTTTCCAGACCCTTGAGATTTTCCCAAGTGGAAGAGGGATTCTGCCTTAAAGCTGCCTCCAGGGAAAGATGCAGGGGATGGCACACAAGCCTCTCTCTGCTAACCATGGATTCCCTTTGGCCCCGCTCCTCTGCATTTATTCTGGCCAACTTTCTTCAAGAAACCATGCCTGGGAGAAAGCATTTAGGCATCAACATTTTTTCTGCTAAGAGAAGTGGTATATTTTAAAGAGGCATAACCTTTTTCCGATTCTTTTTTTCTTTGTGATTCTCATCCTTTAAAGTCTATATTTTTACTCTATTTTCTAGAAAAAAAATGTGCAAATTTTGCTGAATGAATCTTTTCCAAAAGAAACTGGCTTTGGGTCCTGTTTTAGCCCGTTAACACAGGTATATAGATATTTATTTTAAAATCATCATGCTGAATTGCTACGTAATTAAAAAGCCTTTTCTAGGGGCTGGAGTGGTGGCTCGGTGGTGACAGCACCTGAATGGTATGTGCAAGAAAGGGGGTTCAAACCCCAGCACCACACACACAACAAAGTCTTGGAGCAACGAAAGCCACATGAAAAACTAAACAAAAATTGTTTCTCTCTCTCTCTCACTGTCCATCTCTCTTTTTTTTAAAAAAAAGAAAAAGCCTTTTCTGCAATGGAAATAATTGAGGAGAAAACTTAATTACTTCCTAGGATACGGTCAATGATCTTTAATTTTATGTGTCCACTTAACTGACATGGGACGCCATGAGCTCAGGTGTGTCTGTGAGGGTGTCTCTGGAAAAGATTAGCATTTGAGTTGGGGGAGTGTGTAGAGCAGATGCCCTCCCCAGCGGGGGTGGGCCTCATCCATTCTGCTGAGGGTGTGAATTGAAAAAGTGTAGAGAAAGATTGCAAACGCTCTGCCCTTTGGAGCTTGAACATTTACTTCTGCTCTCAGTTCTGATTCCCCGGCCTTCGGATGTGGACCGGAATCCATGCCTTTGGCTCTCTGGCTCTCAGGCCTTTGAACCAGCTTTTCTGGGTCACCAGTTTGCAGACAGCAGATTCTGGAAGTCCTCAGTCTCCATAACCATGTGAGTCAATTCCCTACAATACTTTTCATTACATATATGCAAACGCAGATTTCTGTTTCTCCCGAAAATGCTAACACAATATCCAAGCCCACTTCAGCCTAAGAAATACTGAGTGACTTAGGAACAGACCTCTATTTGTGTTTGTACACTTCAACTGTGACATGAACTTTAACTTATCTTCCAAGAATATTGTGAGAATTCATTTGATAAGGTAAAAATGGTTTACATACAGCATATTATAAACCAAATGATTATGGTAATGCTTATGCATTCACTATTATTTTGTATGATCATATGTGATTATACATGCACAATCATTATTTATATGATAAGTTTATCGACATTCAGTGGTATTAAAGACAATTTTCACTCCACAGCAGTCGCCAACCCTGTTATTATACATGATGACATGGCAGGCGTAGGCTTTGTAATAGACAATGCTATGAATATTAGTGTTGTTCTGGAGTACATATTACAGATCGAAAAATAAATCAAGCACCACCATTTGCTCTTTTTTTTTTTTTAAGAGAGAAGGACAGTGAGAGAGAAAATCAATTTTTATTGAGCTTTTCACATGGCTTTCATTGATCTCACACTTAGTTGTGTATGTGGGTGCTGGGGTTTGAACCCGTGTACTTGCGCATGTCAGGCAAATGCCATAACCACTGGGCCGCCACTCCAGCCCTACCATTTTCTCTTTGGTCATCCAATATATAGACGGCATGAGCACTGTTCACAAACAAGAACAAAACTAGTTACAGGTAGTGGCAAGAGAGCAAAAATCTAAGGTAGACAGGGAAAGAGAGAAGTTGGTAAAGGTATCACCTCAGTCCTGGGGCAGGGAGTTTTGGCTCACAGTCTGGAACCTCTCTAACTGTATAGTAAAACAGGTTTGTTAACAATTTTTTTTGAAACTCTTTATAATTATTTAACAACTATTATGAAGGTGGGGGGAGAAGGGAGGGAGGCAGATTGGAAAAGGAGGGAAAAGGGGGGTTATCAATTCACCTGGGAACACTCAACTCCCATGAGAAGCCAAACTACACAGGCAGGCAGAAAAACTCAGAAATTTCAAAAATTAATATACATGTAAACGTATATTATTTCTATCTATAGCATGGGGTATTACAGAAGAGATATGAGTTTGAGGAATGGATAAAGGGGGGAGATCCTGGACTAGGATGGGCCTTAACTTGCTTTGTCAATATCCATGTATGCCTGAATATGTAACAACGACTCCCTCCAATATGTAAGACTATGTCGAACAAACGAAAAAATTTATTTAACAGCTAATAATTGTGGATCCTTTACTGTGGGAGAGACCCATATTCATGCTTTACAAATATCATGCGAACCCGTCACACTCCAGGTCCCATATGCCACGGCGTTGTCAACATGGGTTGCAGGACAGCGTCCAGAGAAAGGTCCAGTTTCACACTCTCTGTGAAACCACGCTGACTCGTCCATATGAAGTTAGCTGTTCCTGCTCCGTTAGGCCCATCTTGTGCAGGGCTCTCTCTCCTGCACTGTGACCAGCTGTTTGGAAGCATGGAATGTTAGACTTCGTGAACAAATTAAAAAATACACATGGTCATCACCATTATCTCTTGGCTGTGCAGTCGCCACCTACCTGACTTTTCTGAAGGAATTCTCTTTCTCCAACTTTAGTCTGTTCTAAATGCCTCTGTAACAAACAGTGCCAAAGCCTGAGTCACGGTCAGTTTTTTTTCCGATTGCGCAAACAGTAAGGCTGTTCCTGGCCAGGAAGTCCCCGTAAGGAGCTCTGGTCCAAGCACTAACTAGGAAGCCCAGGATCCTTCCATTGAGTCATCCGACATCTGTAACATGTGGTTCCATGGTTATTGTGGCACAAGGAGGAGAGGGCGAGAAGGATCACGCTGGGAGCTTCCTGGCTCGGCCTGGAAGTGGGCTCCAGTGCTTGGATCCACTTCCATTGACTAGTCTCCACCTGCAACTCACAGTGGGGAGGAGTAGGAAACGCAGTCTTGTCCCTGTGTGCCCAGGAAGAGGAAACAGCAGTGGCACACATCTGGTGACATCCCTCCTCTGCTCAGAACCCTGCGGTGGCTTCCCAGCTCACTCTGAAGTCCATTTACTACAGTGGCCCATTTGATGCCACCTAATTTGCTAACCCTCTGTACCTTCCAGCTCCAGCTTTGCAACCTCAGTCTGTGCACTGCCCCTCCCACTCCACTCCAGCCCCTCTGGCTTTGGCTGCCCCTTCATTCCACCAGGCCTGCAAGGCTCAGTGCCTTGCATTTCCATTCTGTGCCTTCTTCCCCCAGACACCCAGCAGGCATTCCTTTGCTGCCTGTGCAGTCTTTACTCAACAGTTCCTTTATCATTGAGATGTTCCCAGGCCAAGCTACTTGCATTTCACAGTAGCTCAACCCCAGAAGATCACAGTTCTCTCTCTTGCTTTATTTGTTATCTTAGCACTTATCTTTATCAGAATTCTCTGCCTTTGCATTATTTGGAGTTGGGTATCTACTGTCTCCTGCACTAGAATGTAAGCTCCAGAAGGGCAGAGATTTTGATCTTTTAAAAAACTAGGGCCAGAGGTGGCTCAGCAGTTTTGTGCTGGCCTGGCCTGCGCAAGGACCTGGGTTTGAGCCCCAGCACCACGTGCACAATGAAGTGTCAGAGCAACAAAAGCCACATGAAAAACTGAATAAAATTGATTCTCTCTTTCTCTCTCTCTCACTGTCCCTCTCTCTAAAAACAAACGAACAAGCAAAACAAAACAAAACAACAACAACAAAAAAACTATGGCCAGATGCCATGGCACAGGCCTTTAGTCCCAGCAACTTGGAGTCTGAACCAGGAGGATAGCAAGTTCAAAGCCAGCCCCAGCAACTTTGCCCTTGCAATAAAACAAAATAAAACAATAAAACTCAAAGTTAAAAAATAAAATGGGCTGTGGATGTGGCTCAGTGGAAAAGCATCTCAGGGTTCAATCCCTGGTACCAAAACAAACACACAAAAAACCCCCAAACCCACACTATGTCTCAAGTACTTGGATGTATTCTTAGCACAGATTAGGTGCTCAAAATATGTTTAGCAAATGAATAAATTTGTGTTAATTTATAAAATATGAGGATAAATTTAATGCAGTACAAATATAGGCATTTCCCATTGCTATTTCTAATCATTTAAAAGCATTCCATATGTGAAAAATAATAGAAAAGCAATAAATTTATATTTTGAAAAAAATTTATATTTTGATCCATGTTAGAAAATTACAGATCACTCTAAGAAGTATTTCAATGAGAAAAGAATAAAGAATTAAAATAGAATAAAGGGGAAAAAATTGAATCAAGAAATCTTAGATAGTGGCCTTTTTCTCTTTAGGGGCTGGAACAGTGGCTCACCAGTAGAGTGCTTACCTGGCATGTGCGAGGACCTGAGTTCAAACCCCAGGACCACATATACAACTAGGGAGGAAAAACAAAAACCAGATGAAAACAAAATAAAATTAAGAAAAAATCTTTATAAGTTAATAGAAATTTTTTACTAGCAATTCTTACATTTTATTTATATATTAGCAGCTTACCTATTCCTTCAGCTAAATGTACATTTTCATTTATTCAGAGTGGGATGTTGAGGCAGTTGGATTTTTTTTTCTTTGCTTATCGGATGGCAGAAGTAATGAGATTGAGGTGTCAGGTCAAGCGAGGAGGAAAAGGTGCTGGTTAACAGATTGCGTGTGCCTGCAGGGAGGCAGGAAGAGAACACTTTAGGACGGTTTTGATACAGAGAGCTCAGTAGCTGTTTCCCTTCTCCTGTTCCCTCTGGATGTAACATAATGAGAGAGGAATCCGTGGATTTAAAATTCTATCAAGAAAAAGGCTGCACTGGGTGCCAGAGCTGTCATTGAGTTTTCTGTTGAGTAAACTTCTTTGTTGAATGGAACTATTTTATAATAAATGTGGTTTAAAACATTAAGAAGTCCAGGCTGTAAGATAAAAACATTTAGTCACAAATTTTTTCAGAGCAACACCCGCTGTGCTTACCATAGTAACCCAGGTCACTCCATGCAACTGTCTCTATATAAATATTTGGTTGCAAACGGACACTGTCTGGGAAGTTTGACAATGATGACTCTAGTGATCAGACTGGTTTATGCAATATTCTTTTCCTCGTCTCTTATGTAAAATACCTGTATTTTTCCATTTAAATATGTGGTCATTTCTCCTTTCTCTCTTTTCCTCTGTCTTTTCCTTTTTCCTTAGTATTTTCCCATGTTTTATCTTTTGCATTATTGGAGAGAATTGACCAAACTCGTAACGCTAATTATTAGTCTTCAAAGAGCCATTATACTGACATATTTCATTGTAGGTCAGGTACCCAAGAAGTTGTGAATAAAGGGACAAAGCATGGCTTGATATTTACTGTTGTTTTGGTCTATTGAGAACACACTGGAATTCTGAGGCACAGGCTAGGAACCCCTCAGGCACTCCTATGCTGTGAGGCTTCCTTGGCCAGTCCAGCCCCAGTTCAGAAACGAGACAAGTTCATGCGTTGGAGTTCTTGACTGTCCACCACTTCCAGGAACATGGGTTCCAGTAAACCTGGAAACTAATGATGAATTCCAGCCCTCCTTTTAATTTGAGTGCATTTGCCTGCCAAGTGCTGGGACTTTGCTGGTTTTGGGGAGGGAAGGGTGCTCTAAGCACTTAAGAACACAACCTCTCATTTCGTCTAGAAGCATCAGGATTGTCTCCCTTTCCTAATATTTAGACTGGGCCAGAAAAGCCCAGACCTGCTCTGGATTAATCTCTGGTTGTTCATTATGAGGGTGAAGGATGGGATCTGCAACTTTCATCACAATCCCTAGGTAATACTTTGGAAGATCTATATTTTGATATACTGTTCTTTGAAGTATATTACAGGGTATTTTAGGTATTTAGATGGAAGTCAAACAATATCTTTCTCTTGAAAGGATCACCATAAGCTTTTTTTATTTTTAGATATAATTGTATTTCAGTAAACATAATGCAAACTATTGGTGCTGCTTTTTCAAGAGGGGATAGAAATAACCTGGCTGGTAAGAAATGCTTTAGGGTTTTCCATATGTATAAGATCATACCGTTTACAAATAAAGAAAATTTTACTTTTTCCTTTACTATTTGGATGGCTTTTTCCTTTACTATTTAGATGGCTTTGGTTCCCTTTTCTTGCCTAATAGCTTTGGCTAGGACTTTTGTTACTATGTTGAGCGGAAGTAACAAGAGTGGGCACCCTAGAGCTGGAGCACCGGCTCAGCGGCTGGAGTGCTTGCTTGGCATGTGCGAGGACCTGGGTTAGAACCAGCACCATAAACACAACTAAGTATCAGAGAAACAAAGACCAGATGGAAAAGTAAATAAAATTATTTCCATCATTCTCTCTCTCCTACAAATAACTAAATAAATAAATAATAAGTAAATTGGGCATCCTTGCCTTGAGTTTAATTTTAGAGGAAAACCTTTTGGATTTTCACTTTTGAGAGTGAGTTAGCTGTGGACTTGTGATATATGGCATTTGCTATGTTGAAGTACCTTCCCTCCGTACATAATTTGTTAAGAGTTAAAAAATTGATAAATTAATGCATTATACTATATACAATAGTGGGGAATATTCTGGCATATTCATAAATGCATACAGCACAGTTTGCTTCACTTCAATCCCCAGTGCTTCCTCTTTCCATCTCCTCCTTTATCCCCATGACTCCCTTCCTCAACTCTGTTGGTCTTCCTTCTACTTACTTATTTTTAAAAGTTATGTGTAAAATTGGAATGTGCTGTGATCTGTTCATACAGGGACATAGCACAATTTGGTCAACTTAACTTAATTCCCCCGTTCTTTCTCATTTGTCCAGAGTCTGTTATCATAAAATGATGTTGAGTCCTCACAAATGCTTGTCCAGCATCTGTTGAGACGATCACAGGATTTCTGTCCTTCTGTTATTCGGTTAATGTATCACATTAGCTCAGTTTTGGGTTTTTTTTGTTTTGTTTTGTTTTTTGTTTTGAGAGAGAGAGAGAGAGAGAGAAAGGGAGAGAGAAAGAGAGAATAAATTTAATTTATTTTTTAATCAGGCCTTTATTTCTCTGACACTTAACTGTGTACGTGGTGCTGGGGTTCTAACCCAGACCCTTGCACATGCCAAGCAAGTTCTCCAACTGCTAAGCCACTGCTCCAGCCCTGGTTTTGTTTTTTAAGAACTTAAATTAAATTTGATTAATGTCACACATACTTTCACTTTCCCAGAAATAGTCACTTTATCTTTTTTGTTGTTGTTGAGGGTAACCAGGAATTTTAGGGGCACTTAACCACAGAGCCACATCCCAACCCTTTTTTAATTTTATTTTGAGACAGGATCTCACTAAGTTGCTTAGGGCCTTGTCAAGTTGCTGAGGCTGGCTTTGAACTTTAATTCTTGCTGCTTCAGCCTCCTGAGCCACTGGGATTACAGGTGAGGGCTGATGCAACCAGCTACTTCATCTTAATTAAGGACAAGGGAAACTATTATGACTTAGGAATTGTGTGTGTTTGGACAAGTTTAATCAAACAGCAATGATTTTAAAATCCTACCCTCCAACCTACAGCATTTTCAAAGTGCTTACAACTAACTCCATTCTCCAGTTAGCAGTTCAATATGAATTGCCAAAATTTAGTCCAATTAATCCCTCAACTCTAAATAATTTAACAAAAAATTTTGGCAAAGCAACTATATACTATGAAAAGGATAGTTCAAACCTGAATTAATGCTCTGTGCTGTAAATTTAAAGCAGATGAATTATAAACATTAACAATTATAAGAAAGGTAAGAGACAACTGAGTATGATCATAATGACTACATATTTTAAAGAATATTGAATGATTTCCTTTAAAGTATCTCTTTATGATTTAATAAGTTCTGCTTTCTTGAACTTACTTTCAGAGCATACTGAAACACTTCATGATCCTTTTTAAAGACTACATTTCAGAATATTTTCAACTCCTTTATTAACATTTGGATCTTGCTGAGGGATTTTAAAAATACAGTCTGAATGTGAAGCCTTAGGAAAAAAACACATTTGATCATTTACAAAATTTCCTTTACATATTTTGAGGCATATATTAGATGCACAAGAATTTAAAATTGTTATATTCTCCTGGGGAATTGAAGCTTTAGATTTCTCCTTCTCTCATTCTTTAGCAAATCTCTTTAATACTTTAAGGCTTTTTACCCTAAATCCCTTACTTTGAAAATAATATAGCTGTGCTAAGCTTTATTTTGGTTTGTGTTTGGCTAGTATAAATTTTTCCATCTTTATACTTCCTTGATTTATACTTCCTTCTTTTTGGAGTAATTGGAATTAAACCCAGGGAACTTTAACACTGAAGTAGACCTCACTTGCTGAGGCCAGCCTGGAACTTGTGATCCTCCTGCCTCAGCCTCCTGAGTAGCAGGAGGTGTGCACACACAATACCTGGCTCTTTCATTATCTTTATGATTTAGGTGTAGCATATATATGGTTTTTGTTCATGTGCATTGGTGATATTTAATGGTAGTATTAAGTCCATTTGTGTTTATTTGGTAACTGATACATTAAGGTTCCTTTTTTTAAGCTT
>PVKS010022243.1:0-34019 GCA_004027875.1 Aplodontia rufa | reverse complement strand
CCATGCCAAGATGGCGCCTGAGGCTAGGGCACCGCCCAGTTCTTTGAGGAAGTAGAAGCTGGCTGTAGTGCGCTTGCGTGGCATTTAGGGAAAAGTCAGAAGCCCATTGGTGCATATGAATCTATTGGTCACGTGTGCTGTGAGCTGTATATATGTGGGCGGATTTCCGGGGAGAGGGAGTTCGGGCAAGGAGGAGAAGAGAAGAGGAACTCAATAAAGAAGCTTGCTGCTCTGTGTGTCTCTCAACTGCATGTTGTGTTTTCTCTGCGGGCAGAGGGAACGCGATACCTCCCTATCTCCTTCCTTTCATATCATCTGTTACTTTTCTAACCATACCATGGGATTAATTAGCTGCTGGCTTCAATCAGAGGCTCCCTCTGGGGCACTGGTCTCACATGATTGCAGAGCTCTTGAAGGTTGGAGACATTTCAGAAAAGGTAGGAGGGAGACATGGAATTGATTCTTATTTATAGCCTTCAAGAAGAGCCAATGCTATAGGAACCTGATATCAGACTTCTAATGCTTTTTACTGGAGGTTAAGTTGCTATTGTTTAAGCCACTTAGTGTGTGATACTGTGTTACTGTAGCCTTAACCAATTAAGACAACCCATTATAGTCAAGTCTCATTTACAGGCTGTTATGGTTTAGATTAGCTGTTCCTGAAAAGCTCAGGTGTGAGATAATGCAAAAAGGCTTAGAGGTGAAATGCTTGGGTTATGAGAACTTTAACCCAATCAGTGAATTAATCCACGGATAGGGATGATTAACTGAGTGGTAACTGTAGGCAGGTAGGTTGGGACTGGAGAAGATAAGTTGTTAGGGGCATGCCTTTGGAGGAGTATATTTTGTCCCTGAAGAGTGGAGGTCTACACTTCTTGGTGTGATGTCCTGACCCGCTTTCCTCCACCACACTCTTCCACCATGATGTTCAGACTCACCTTGAGCCCCAAGAAATGGAGCTGGCCTTCTATGGACTGAGACCTCTAAAACTGTGAGCCCCCAAATAAACATTTCCTCAACTAATTGCTTTTGTCAGGTCTTCTGGTCACAGTGGTGAAAAAGCTAACTAAAATAGGGTGACTTTTCTAAGAGTTTTAGCTACTAGTTACTAAAATAGGAAGAAGTTTGTTTCTTCTGAGTTGTTTCTCATTTATCTACCTAGATCCAAAAAAAGAGTAATGTACAGATGTACAGAAGCTGACACTGTCATTTTTTTTAGAAAGAGCTTCCAAGAAAGTCTATATTTAATATCTGTGTATCTATATCTATATATTTTATATATGTATCTGATGTTTCACTGGTAACTTCATCATGGGCTAGTGGTGTCAGTTCATTTGGGTCAGAGCTAACAGATTGAGATGTACAAAATTAAACACCATGTGAATACACAGACTTACTTTTTCATTCAAATTAGCTACAATTTATCTACAAATTATAAATTGGTTGAACCCTAAAAAAAATTACAAGTAATTTGCTACTTGAAAGCAAGTATTTCTGTTTTCCCAAGAAAAGAATATTTATATTATGAAAATGAAATTCTTAGGCCTGAAAGAGAAACTTTACTAATGGATCAAGATTTAAGAATATTCCTTTACTACTAAATCTAACCCAGTGTAAAGGCCTTTTGTGATGGAATTTATTTTAAATTCAGCCTCAGTTTGTAGGAATATATCCCTGTTGCCCCATTTAGTATCTTGCTTCCTATGTCTCTCCATCCCCTCCATACTTTCACCCATTATGGCCATTTTTCCTGGTCTATCTGATAGCGTCAAGTAATCACCAGCTAGAAGCAGGAGCTCCATTCAATGTGATGGTAGGTTCAGGTGTGAGACACCATTTTTTCTTTTATGGTAGCAAAATTCTGTAGCATGAAGGACTGATCCAGGGTCTATTAGCTCCTTTGTTTTTAGTGGGACTCTTCTGTTGACCACTGTTAAATACCACCTCTTCCAGAATAGTATTCTCTTCTCCCTTGGCTCATTATGAGTCTCACACACGGGAACTTTAATACTTTAAGAACTTTGGTTGTTGTTAGTCCTTATTCACAAAGAGACAACGAGTAAGCATCTTTGACCTGGCCTACCTTTCATATATGCTTACAAAAAAAAAAAAAAGATTACAAACAGATGTGGACAGGCTGTAATGTGTATGACACATTGTCATGACCACTACAGAATGGTTCTCCACAGAGATGCCAGAAAATTTGCTTACCTGTTGTTGACATTCAGGCCAGAGGGCACTGACAAGGCTGTTAGGGCATTTTTATCTCTGCAAACAAGTAAAAAACATACATAAAGTCAGAAGAAATCATGCTGTGCTCTACAGTAATTTGAGGGCACTAAAAGTAAGTCACACATAAAAAGTCCTGAAGATGCATTACAGGAGCTGAAGCAATAGCTTTGGGTCAGCACAGGGGTCCTATAAGTCAACCTCTAGAGGATGTGTGTGTGTGTGTGTGTGTGTGTGTGTGTATGTGTGTGTGTGTGTATGCATACACGTATTTCCTAGATAGAAGAAAGGAAGCAAAGGAGGAGCAGTGATGATGATTAAACATCTGTTCTTACTTCCTATGTTTTACTATTCTGGTAAGTGTTGACTAAATTGGGAAGATGAAAGAGACATGAGAGTATAAGGATTGGGAGGTGCATCCAAGTAACATTTGATGAAAGGATACATAGTAAGGAAAGAAAATGCCAGGACACTGAGATTCAATGGCAAGAGATAGTCCCTGGTCACCAACTGGATAGTCAGAAATAAGTAGGTAGATCAGGGTCTACCTAAATTATGTTTACAAGAATTTCTAAATTGAAAAATATAGCCATGATCAGAATGACTGTTTTTTCTTGTGTATCTTTTTTTAAATATTTCATATTTTAGAGCAAATTTAAGTTTATAGAAAAATTAAACAGAAAGTACATATGCCCCTTCTCCCCTACAAGTTTCTCCTGTTATCAACATCTTGCATTTCTATGGTACATTTGTTGCAACTGATGAACCATTAATGATATATAATTATTAACTAATATCCATAGTTGATGGTGGGTTCACCATTTGTATTGTATAGTTTAATAGCTTTTGACAAATGTGTAATGTCATGTGTTCCAATTTCAGCATCCTCTAGAATAATTTCACTGCCATAAAAATTCCCTGTCCCTTATGTATTAATACCTCCACCCAGTTATCCACCCCTGACAATTTTTTTCCTATCTTTTTAATCTTTTTTTCCTATTTCAATAATTTTGCCTTTTCTTAAATGTCATATACTTGGAATCATGTACTATGTAGTTATTTCATATTGGCTTCTTTTTATTAATAATTATAATTGTACTTGTTTATGGAAAAGTGTCATAATTCAATACATGTTTCAATGTGAAATGATCAAATCAGGGTAGCTAGCATTTCTAGTTCCTTAAACTTAAAATGTGCCATAATTGTGACTATTTATATTTTCAACACAATGTGTATAATGTATACTGATCAAATCAGGGTAATAAACCTTCCCATCTCCTAATCATTACTTTGTATTATTCATAAGATATATGATAGGTTACTGTTCTTAGCACTTAACAACATGCATTTAAGGTTTTTTCCATGTCTTTTTATGGCTTGATACCTCTCTCCTTCTGTTCTTCCACCCTCCCTCCCTCCTTCTATCTCTCCATTCCCTTACCTTTCTTCACTTTTTCACTTTACTCCCTCCTTGCCCTTTTGTTTTTCTTTTTGGTATTTGGATTGAACATAAGTCCTTGTGATTAATATCCTATTGTATAGATGCACCACACTTTACCCATTCCCCTGTTAAAGGACATCTTGGTTGCTTCCAATTTTTATTATGAATAAAACTGCTAAAAAACATCAGTGTGCAGGTTTTTATGTGAACATAACTTTTTAACTCAATTGGGTAATACTTTAAAAGATGCAATTGCTTTATTTTATGCAGACTATGGTAGCATTTGTTAATAAACTGACTTCTAAAGTAGCTATGCAATTTTGCATTCCCACCAGCAATGAATGAGAGTTCCTATTTTCCCATATTTCTCTACTTACTATTGACAGTCTTTTGGATTTTAAGCATAATAATAGATGTGTAGTGTTATTTTATTGTTTTGATTTGTGATTTACAAGTGACATATGATGTTGAACATATTCTCATATGCGTATTTACCATTTGTTCATCTTCTCAGAGAGGGGTCTGCTCAGAATTTTTGTCTCTTGCAATTGTGTTGTTCATTTTCTGACTGTTGAATTTTGCATTCTTCGTACATTTTTATGTAACAGTCCTTTATCAAATGTGTCTTTTGAAAATATTTTCTCCCAGTCCACGTGCCTGCACATTCTCTTAAAAGTATCTTTCACAGAGCATAACTTTTAACTTGGCACTTTTTCCAATTTCATGCATCATGCCATTGGTTTTGTGACTAAAAAGTCATTTCAACCCTAAGATCATCTAGGTTTTCTCCAGTTTCATCTATTTTACTGAAAAATAACATGATTTCACTCTTCTTTATGACTGAATAGTAACTCTGCTGTTTATATACACCATATTTTTTTTATCCATTCATCTGTTGATAGACACGTAGGTAGATGCCATAGTTTGCACACTGTGAATACTGATGCAATAAACATGAGTGTGCAGGTATCTTTTTATTTTTTTCTTCCAAATTTTTTATTGGTACATTTGAATTGTACATAAAGAAGGGATTTGTTGTTATATATTCATACATGCATACACTATAACAATATAAAGTGACCAATTACCTTCCCCAGTGCTTCCATCTTCCTTCCTCTTCTCCTTTTTCCTGGTCTCTTTTCCTCTATTAATCTCCCTTTGTTTATATTTTCAATAATTTTTCCAGTTTATATTGATTGCATGAAAATTTTTAGTATCTGAGATGCAAAATATACTATACTTTATATCCTTCCTTTTCCTTTCCCTTTCTTCCTCCCCTCCATACTCCCTTCCTCTTTCCTCTACTCTACAAGGCTTCTTTTGGCTCTGTTAATTTATATTTGATGGACTTTTACATAATACTGTCCTTCTCTCCCCATTTCCTTTATTTTACCTTAGCTTCCACATAATGAGAAAAAAATCAACCTTGGAGTTTCTGCATTTGGCTAATTTCACCTGTCATGATTTTCTCTATTTCCATCCATTTACCAGCAAAAACAATAATCTGAATCTTTTTAATAGCTGAGTAGAACTCCATTATATGTGTCACAATTTTCTTCATCCATTTATCTAACAATGGGCATCTGTGTTGATTCCATAATTTATCTATTGTGAATGGTGCTGCTATAAACATTGATGTGGTTATGTCAGTATAGTATGATGATTTTAGATATTTTGGGAAAATATCCAAGAGAGGGGCAGCTGGGTTTTTTCCCTAGTTTTTTTTTTTTTTTTTTTTTAGGAATATCCATACTACTTTCAAGAGTGGTTGTACTAGTCTGCAGTCCCACCAATAGTGCGACTATAGTCTCCCTACAACCTCACCAACATTTATTGTTGTTTGCATTCTTGATCTTTGCCATTTTGACTGGAGTGAGATGAAATCTTAATGTAGTTTTGATTTGTATTTCCCTGATTGCAAGAGATGCTGAACATTTTTACATATTACATTTTTTCATACATATGTATATATGTATATATACACACATATATATGAAGACAAAAGACGTTTGTCTTTCTTCTTTTGAGAAGTTTCTATTTAGTTCTTTTGTCCATTTATTGATTGGGTTATTTATTTTTCTTTGGTATTAAGTTTTTTGAGTTCTTTGTATATTCTGGACATTAGTCCCTTATCAGAGGGGTATCTGGCCAAAATTTTCTTCCATTTTGTAGGCTCTCTCTTTACAGTCTTGATCATTTACTTACCTGTGCAGAAGCTTTTTAATTTAATGGCATCCCAGTTACAGATTCTTGCTTTTATTTCTTATGCGTTGGGAGTCTTATTAAGGAAATTGGTACCAGCTCCTATAAGGATGGAGTGTTGACCCTGCTTTCTTCTAGAAGTTGTAAGGTTTCTGGTCTAATTCCTAAAAGTCTTTGATCCATTTCAATTTGAGTTTTGTGCAGGGTGAAAGATAAGGATCTACTTTCATTTTTCTGTATAGAGCTATCCAGTTTTCCCAGCACCATTTATGAAAAGGCTGTGTTTACTCCAAGATATATTTTGGCACCTTTGTGAAATATGAGATGGCTATATAGGTTTGTGGATTTATCTCTGTGTCGTCTGTTTTATTCCATTGGTCTTAGTATCTATTTTGATACCAATACCATGCTGCTTTTGTTACTACAGCTCTGTAGTATAATTTCGAATCAGGTATTATGATGCCTCCTGCCTCATTTTTCTTGTTTAGTATTGCTTTGGTTATTCTGGGTCTCTTATTCTTCCAACTGAATCTAAGAATTCTGTGATGAATGTCACTGGTATTATGATAGGGATTGCATTGAATCTATATATCACCTGTGGTAGTATGGCCATTTTGTCAATATTAATTCTGCCTGTTCAAAAACATTTGATGTCTTTCCATCTTCAGGTCTTCTTCATTTTCTTTCTTCAGTGTTCTATAATTTTCATTGCAGTGCTCTTTTACCTCTTTGGTTATATCAATTCCCAAGTACATTTTTAAAAGATTATTATGAATGGGATGGTTTTCCTGATTTATTCCTTGGCAAAGGTGTTTGTTTGTTGTTTTTATCTTCTCAGTATAGGATCAAATCATCACCAAACAGGATATTTTTGACTTCTTCTTTTCCTATTTATAATCCTTTGATTTCCTTTCATAGCCTGATTTCTCTGGCTAAAGATTCAAGGACCATATTAAATACAAGGGGTGAGAGTGGACAGCCTTGTCTTATTCCTGAATTTAGTGAAAATGAATTCAGTTCTTCTCCATTTAGTATGCTGTTGGCTATGGGTTTGTCATAAGTGGTGTTTATAATGTTATGGTAATTTCCTTTGATCCCTAGTTTCTCCATTGTTTTTAACATGAATGGACGTTGGATCTTATCAAAGGCATTTTCTACATCTATTGAGATGATCTTGCTATTTTTATTCTTAATTCTATTTAAGTGAAGGATCACATTTATTGATTTTCATGTTGAACCAACCTTGCATCCCTGGAATGAAACCCACTTGATCATTGTGTATTATCTTTTTCATGTTTTTAAAGTGGTTTGCTAATATTTTATTAAGTATTTTTGCACCTATATTCACAGGGATATTGGTTAGTAGCTTTCTTTCCTTGATGAATCTTTACCTGTTTTTGATATCAGGGTTATGCTTGCCTCATAAAAAGTATTTGGGAGTGCTCCCTCCCTTTCAATTTTGTGGGATAATTTAAGAAAGAGTGTGGTGTCAGTTCTTCTGTATAGGTCTGGTGGAATCCAGCTGAGAATCCAGCAGGTCCTGAATTTTTTAATGAAGGATTTTAATTGCTATATCAATTTCATTACCCAATATTGGCCTGTTTAGAATTTCTATATTTTCCTAATTCAATTTGGGCAGGTCATAGATGTCTACAAATCTGTCCATGTCTTCCAGATTTCCCAGTTTATTGGAGTATAAATTTTCAAAATAGGCTCTGATAATCTTCAGGATTTCACAGAGATCTGTGGTGATATCTCCTTTCTATCTCAGATTTTGTTGATTTGCTTCTTCTCATTTTTTTTTTTTTTGGTTTGTTTAGCTAAAGTTTGTCAATTTTATTTATCTTTTCAAAGACCCAACTTTTCATTTAATTGATACTTTGCATTATTCTTTTATTCTCAATGTCATTGATTTCAGCTCTGATTTTGATTATTTTCTGTCTACTACTGGTTTCAGGGTTAGTTTGTTTTTCTTTTTCTAAGAACTCAAGGTGGGAGCATAAGCTTATTTATTGGGATCTAATTTTTTAATGTAGGTGCAAATTGCTATAAATTTTCCTCTCAGAAATGCTTTCATATTGTCCCCAGAGATTTTGATGTTGTGTCTTTGTTCTCTTTTGTTTCTAAGAATTTCTTGATTTCTGATCTTATATCTTCTTTGATCCATTCTTCATTTAAGAGAGCATTATCTGGGGCTGGATCAGTGGCTCAGTGGTTCTGGTGCTTGCCTGGCATGTGTGAGGATGTGAATTTGAACCCCAGCACCACATATTCACCAACATGTCAAAGCAACAAAAACCACATGAAAAACTAAATAAAATTGATTCTCTTTCTCTTTCTCTCTCTCTCTCTCTCTCTCTCATAAAAGAGAGAGAGAGCACTATTCAATCTCATGTGTTTATGTGGTATCTGCTATTTTTCTTCCTGTTGATTTCTAGCTTCATTGCATTACAATCTCTTGGGATACATGTGATTATATCATTGTTTTGTATTTGCTAAGATTTCCTTTGTGGTCTAGAATGTGATCTGTTTTAGAAAAAGTTCCACAAGCAGCTGAGAAGAAGGTAAATCCAGCTCTTATGGGGTGGAATATTCTTTTGGTGTCTGTTAAGTCCATTTGATTTATAGTATTGTTTAGGTTGGAGCTACCTTTATTTATTTTTTTGATGACCTGTCTATTGGTGATAAGGGTGTATTGAAATCCCCCAGTATTATCATATTAGGGGTTATCTATGTAGAGTTTAATATCATGGAGTATTTTTTCCATATTATTCAGTGTGTTAATATTTGGTGCAAAATTGTTTACTATGGTTATCTTTTCTTGTTGAATTGTTCTCTTTACCAGGATGCAGTGGACTTCTTTGTCTCTTCTGATTCATACATGCTGGAAATCTACCTTTTCAGATATAAGAAGAGCTACTCCTGCTTGTTTTCTTGAACCATATGCCTGGAATATTTGTTTTTCCATCCTTTTACCTTTAGCTTGTGGTTGTGTTTGTTTATAAGATGAGACTCTTGTAAGCAACATATACTTGGATTTTGTTTATGCTAATCTGTGTTTTTTTCATGGAAGAGTTGCGACCATTAACATTCAGCATTAGTATTGATATATGTTTGGGGTTTACTGCCACTGCAATTTTTTTTTACTGTATTCTATTATGTCTTAATTCTCATTTATTAGATTATTCTTTATTGAACTTCCTCTCTATGTGGTCTGTGGGAATTATTTTTTTCATTCCTCTGTGTGAAGTTTGTCTTTTGAGTATACTTTGTAGGACTGATTTGCTGTTCATGAATGCTTTTAGTTTATTCTTGTCATGGAATGTTTTTATTTCCCTCTCAAATTTGAAGTTGAGTTTTACTGGGTTTAGTAACCTCGACTGACAATTGTTTTCATGTAGGGTTTGGAATAGCTCATTCCAGGCCTGCCTTGCTTTTAGGGTCTGAGCCAAGAAATCAGCAGTGATCCTTATGGATTTGCCTCTAAATGTGACTTGATGTTTCTCTCTTGAAGCTTTCAATATTCTTTCCTTGTTTTCTATGTAGAGCATTATGATTGTGATATGTATTGTGAACTCCTCATTTGGCTGGGTCTGTTTGGGGTCCCGTAAGCCTCCAGTATGAATGTTTATCTCATTTCCAATATGGGAGAAGTTTCCTACAACTATCTCAATGAAAATGTTCTTTGTTCCTTTAGTTTGTATCTTCACGTTCTCTTCTATACCAATGATTCTCAAGTTTCATCTTTAAAAAATTGCCCTAGAGTTGTTGTATAGTCTGGTCATGTTCTCTAAGTTTTTCCCCTTT
Organism: Aplodontia rufa; assembly: GCA_004027875.1. NCBI lineage: Eukaryota > Metazoa > Chordata > Mammalia > Rodentia > Aplodontiidae > Aplodontia > Aplodontia rufa. The sequence continues at coordinate 24,340 of PVKS010022243.1, read as the reverse complement.
ACTACCTTCTGTGTACTCAAGATCATATAGCCCATTTTCAATGCCTGGAATTCTGTCTTCTAAGGCTGAGGTTCTATTTCCTACATTGTCTAATCAGTTAGTGATGCCTTCCAGTGATTTTGTAATTTGATTGAGTTTGTCTTTCATTTCTAGGAATTCTGCTTGTTTTGTTTTCACCATTTCTTTTTTTTTTTTTTTTTTTTTGAGAGAGAGAGAGTGTGAGAGAAGTGAGAGAGAGAGAGAAGAGGAAAAGAGAGAATCAACTTTATTTACTTTTTCATCTGGCCTTTGTTTCTCCGACACTTAGTTCTGTATGTGGTGCTGGGGTTTGAACCTAGGTCTTCATACATGCCAGCCAAGTGCTCCAATCACTGAGCCACTGCTCCAGTCCTATTTCTATTTCTTTATTAAAGTGGTCTTTCATCTCCTGTAATTATTCTCTTAACTCCTTCCTTACATTTTTTAATTCTTTGAACTTTTTTTGTAATCAAATTATTATAATCTTTCTCTGAGTTTACATCTACTTCTCCATCAGTGGGATCCTTTGTTGGGGGATTATGGATTTGAGGGGGGATTTGTTTGCCAGTTTTCTCATATTTTGAGAAGTCCTGTTCTTGTGCATCAATTGAAGTGAATTCCTCTTCTTATTATTATTTTGTGTATATCCTTTTTGTGTAATTATTTTATTTGTTCCAATGTTTATCTATGGACTTCATGCCAAAGGATGGAACCTGAGTTCCTCTCTGGTTGTTCCTGTTTGGGTCCCTGTTGATGGTTTGGGGTTTCTGTCTCTTCTCTTCTTTGAGTTGAAGTACTTCAGGGAGAGTTAAGTTCAGCAATGGAAACGCTAACCTGTGAACTTTTAGTGTCCCTGTAAATACCCAGCACCTCACAGAATAGGGGGAAACAAACAACAGCAAAACAAATGCAAGCAGTATACAGCATGTTAATTGCCACAAAAAGCAGAAATGGTAGGACAAGCAAATGCCTTCAGGAAAAGCAATAAGCAATTATCAACTGTATATGGCTTCAAAACAAACAACAGTTATCAAATATGGCATACACAGCAGTAATGATTACAACACGATGGTGAAGGCAAGAGTCATATAAAACAATTGGTGCTATAAGTTGGTAAAATTATAGTTAATAAGAGAAAAGAAAACATGAAAAGTAGTTATAAGAGATCGCAATTTCAAAGAGTGACCAGAGTGCATGCAGAAGAGATGTGGGATGCAACAGTTGTAAGAATGGAGGATCAAAAATGGAAGTAGCAAAGAAAGAGTGAAAGACAGAGCAACATAATTTGTTACCAGAAGGAAAGAGAGAAAGAGGAACAAGAGAAACAGACAAATGAAAATCAATACCAAAAAAAAAAAAACTATACTAATCATAATCCCAGCCCTCAAAAGGCAAGGCAAGGGGGGCTGGAGCAGTGGCTCAGCAGTTACGGCACTTGCCTGGCATGCATGAGGATGTGGGTTTGAGCCCCAGCAACATGTATACAATGAAGTGTCAAAGCAGCGAAAGCCACATGAAAAATTAAATAAAACTGATTCTTTCTCTCTCTCTCACTGTTCCTCTCTCTTAAAAAAAAAAAAAAGGCAAGGCAAGGGAAATAACTACATTTTTTAAAATGCTAAAAATGAAAATAAGAAGCATATATGTATAAGAATATACGTCCATGAACCAATTAGCATAGCAAACGCACACAAGAACCAAAAACAAAAGTTAAAAGGAAAAGGGGTGTGTGTGAGGATTTTAAATAAAAAATTGAGGAACCGTTTCCACTGAGGTGGTCAAAATAGAAAATGAGAGTGGGCAGTCACCATCTAGCTCAACTGTCTTTCTTTCCATTTCTTCTTGAGTTATGTACTAAGCCTGAGAGCAAGGGCTGAGAGTTGTTAAACCCTTCCTCTGTTTGTGCTGTTTGCCAAACTGCCAATTTGAATTTAAAAATTCTCAGCATCAGGCTGCAGTGGTGGTTCTGCAGTTACAGCATTTGCCCGGCATGCACAAAGACTTGAGTTCAAACCCCAGCAGCACATACACAACTAAGTATCAGAAAAACAAAGGCCAGATGAAAAAATAAATAAAATTGATTCTCTCTCATTCACTCCATCTCTCTCTTTAAAAACAAATTCACAGCATCCCTTCTCACCAGTATGAGGTAGGATGGGATGGGAACTACTGACCAGATCCATGTACTCCCTGATGCAGCTGCTGCAGGGTTCTATAAATGGAGGTCTGGATGGCCAGACTTGAGTCTAATAAGCCTTAAAGGGCTTTGCTGGGTGGTGACTGTTCTGGAGAGATTAGATCAACACACTCCGATGGTCGGGCTATTGCAGATTTCTGCTGGAAGTCTGAATCTCAGGAGTCTACCTAGGATTCTACTCATGGAGCAAGACAGCCGATCCTTTACCCCTTTTGCTGCCTGCAAACACAGCCTTTCCAGATTTCCTGGGCTTAGTCCCTTAGTGTATTCACACCTGCTTGTTAAGATGCCCAGCCCTCTTCAGCTGGTCTTGTGAGCTACCATACTGAAAGGGGGAAGCAAGTTGGGCTCCCCACTTTGGTTTTTTACTTGAATCCCCTTGAGTAAAATATTCTCTATGCCTATTTCACTCTCATTTTGGAAGGTACACACTGGGTCACATGGCAGGTTCTTGCCAGTGCCATGGAACTGCGTTTAATTAGATCTCCAGACTCCCACAGCAGCAGATGTAGCATGGCTACCTCAAGCTGGTTGCCACTCAGTTCTCCATGTTCTACTGGGAAACGCAGAGCACCCCTCATGTACCAATGTAGTCTCTGGATCAGGGAAGAGAAGGTTGCTTTTCTGATCTCAAGACTTTCTGTGCTAAATCTGTCCTTTGTGTTTCTCTCTACTCTCCTTCCATCTGTGCCAAGCTACTGCTAGTGCCACTACTGCTGCTGCTGCCATTAACAACATGAACCCAATGTAGTCTTTCTTCTTGGTTAATGTACCCAAATCTCTGAGTCTCTAAAACACTCTGACTGTCCAAAATTGAGTTTTGATGAAATCTGTCTCTCACCCACCTTACAGAGAAGCAGTACTCCTGCTGCTTCGATCTCAGGTCATGGAGCAACTAGAAATACAGCCTTCCTATAGCGCACCATCTTGAATCCCTTTTTGGTTGTTTTTGAGGTCTTTGTATATTCTGTATACTACCTCTCTGCCAGATATATAGCTAGTAAATACTTTCACCCTTTAGGTAGGCTGTCTCTTCACTCCTGTTGATTGCTTCCTCTGCTGTGCAGAAACTTTGATATGATCTCATTTGTCAATACTTCTTTTTGTTTTCAGAACTACTGGAATTCTGTTCATGAAATCATTGCCCCTACCAATATCTTGAAGTGTTTCTCTATGTTTTCCTCTAGTAGTTTCGAATTTCAGGTCTTATATTAAGGTTTTTTATCCTTTTGAGTTGATTTTTGTATAGGGTGAGAGAGGGATGAGGTAGGGGATCTAGTTTTTCCAGCACCATTTCTTAAAAAAGGCCATCTTTTATTCAATATGTATTTTTAATCCTTTGTTTATAATTAGATATCTGTAGATGCATGGGTTTGTTCCTGGGCTCTATTCTATTCCATTGGTTTACATATCTATTTTAATGCCAATATCATGCATTTTTGTTACAATGACTGCATAATATATTTTGAAATCAGGTACTACAATTTTCAGCATTGCTCTTTTCATTCAGAATTATTTTGGTCATTTGGGGTATTTTTTACTTCCTTATGAATTTTAGGACTATTTTTCTAGTTCTGTGAAAAATTTCACTAGTTTTTTTAGGAGGATTGAACTGAAACTGTTGATTGTTACTGATACTATGGCCATTTTAACAATATTAATTCCTCCTAGTCAAGAACATGGGAGTTCTTTCCATTGTCTAATGTCTTCTTCAATTTCTTTAGTGTTTTATTATTTTCATTGTAGAGGTCTTTCACCTCCTTGGTTAGGCTTATTCCTAGGGGGATTTTTGTTGTGTTTGTTTTTGTTTTTTAAGACTACTATGAATGGAATTGTTTCCTTGAACTTTTTTCATCATTGGTGTATAGGAAAAAATAAAACAATTTTTGTGTGTTGTTTTGTATCCTGTTACATCAGTGAATGTTTAAATGATCTAAGAGACTTTTGGTGGGATATTTAAGATTCCCCAGATACAGACTTATATCTTCAGAAAGCAAGAATAGTTTGTCTTCTTCCTTTCCTATTTGTATCCCTTTGCCTTCTTTTACTCTGGCTAATTTTTCAGTCAGCTTTTTCATTGCTGAGACTAAAAGACCTGACAAGAACAATTTTGGGAGGAATTGTTTATTTTGAGGCTCACAGTTTCAGAGGTCTTAGTCCATAGATGTGTGACTCCATTGCTTGGGGCTCAAGGTGAGGCTGAGCAGCATGGAGGAAGAGAGAGGTGGAGGGAAGCTGCTGAACACATGGCTCCAGGAAGCAAGAAAGAAACTCCATGCCAGATACAATATATATATATACACATATACACCCCCAAAGTCACTCTCTCAATGACCAAGTTCTCCAGCTCCAGTTAATCCCTACTAGGGTTTAACTCACTGATTGGGTTAAGGCTTTCATAACCCAATCAGTTCACTTCTCAGCCTTCACACTGCATCACATAGTGAGCTTTTGGGGGACACCTTTCATCCAAATCATAACATTCCTCCCCTGGCTTCCCAAAACTCATGACAATCTTACAATACAAAATACATTTCATCCATTTTCAAGTGTCCTCATAGTCTTAACAGTTCTAAAATTGCCCAAAATTTCAAGTCTAAATGCTCCTGTGAGACTCATGGCAAGCTTACATTGTGAGGTCCTGTAAAAATCAAAAGCAATTTACAAGTATCCAATATATAAAGGTATAGAACAAGCATTTCCATTCAGAAAAATAGGTGAATAGAAAGAAGGGATGGGACCAAATCACATCCAAAATCCATCTGAGAAAACAAGTCCTATTAGTTCCATATCTGGCATCTGGATCACATGGCATCCTGATGTTCTGTCCAAAGGGCTTGTGCAGCTTTCTCTCTATGGCACTTTGCCTGGCCTCCAAGGTTTTCCTTTGAAATCTTGGTAGAAGCCTCCATGACCCTCTAACTCCAGCATCCTGCAATCCTGCAGAACCAGCATTACTTGACTGCTGCCAAGATCTGCCACCATCTCAAGCAGTAGCCATGCCTCCAGGGACCAAGGCTGCAGTGGTCTCTGAGTGCCTGGGTGGTTGAGCAGATTGAAAAACCTTCCTAAGTTCCCTTGTGCAAGACAGGTGTCCCACTGGTCTCTTCTCAAAGAAATTTTTACATCCTTGAGCCTGAGATGGATGTGGTGTTGCCAATTCCTGAGATGCCCTCAAGTCATCCTTGTTTTGCCGCTGGGCAAAGTCTTTTGAATTTCTTTAGTGGCAGTAATATCTTTAACAACTGGAACTTCCGTAGCCCCAGTTTTACCCCCACCATTCAAGTCCAAGTTTTTCAAATCTTTCTGTTCTGCCTTCTGCTCTTGATTTTTATCACAATAAATTTGGCTAAAAGCCTCCAGCAATATCCATGCCACCTCCTGAATACTAGGCTGCCTTGATAGTTCTTCTGCCAGAGTAATATGTCCACTGCCTTTAAAATCAGCCTCACAAAAAAATAAAAATAAAAAAATAAAATCAGCCTCACAGAAAGTCTCAGGACATGGGCAAAGTGAAGACAAGTTGTTAGCCAAAACATAACATGAATGGCCTCTAATCTAATTTCCAATAGAGTCCTCTTTTTCCTCTGAAACCTCTTGAGCCCTGTCTTCACTTTGCACAGTTTTATTGGCATTCTGGTCTTCTGAGCTCCCACCAGAATCATATTCATTATGCTCTTCTTACAACAGTCTAAAGCTTTTCCAGCTTTCAGTGCCAAACATCTCAAAATTCCTCCCATAAATTCCAAAAAGCAATACCAAGGAGTGGTATAGCTGGATCATATAGTGATTTGATGTCTAGCCATTCAAGGAAACTGCAACCTGATTTCCATGGTGGTTGTGCTAATTTATAATCCCACCAATAGTGTAAAGTGTTCCTTTTTCTCCACATTCTTTCCAGCATTTATTATTATTTGAATTTTGTATACTGTCTGGAGTGAGATGAAATCTCAGTATAGTTTTGATTTGCATTTCCCTAATTCCTGATGATACTGAACACTTTTTCATATATTTGTGGGCCATTTGTATTTCTTCTTTTGAGAAATATCTGGTTAGTTCATTAGCCCATTTACTAATGGGGGCTATCTGTAGGTTTGATTTCTGTTTGTTTGTTTGGTGTTAAGGTTTTTGAGTTCATTATATATTCTGGATATTAACTGTCTGTCAGAAGACTAGCCAACAAAAATTTTCTTCCATTGTCTAGGTTTTTTCTGTACATTCTTGTTTCCTTTTCTGTACAGAAGCTTTTTAATTTGATTTCATCGCATTTATTATCTCTTGGCATTATTTTTCAAGCATTAGATCAGGGTTTAGTAGCAGGTCTGAGCTGAGGCTCTACTCAATAGGATGTTGATTTTAGGGTTTGGGCACCTGCCTTACTTGGTGGCAGAGCTCTGGGGGGTGAGCGATACATCCAGGTTCCTTCGTAATTGTTCTTTTCTGCTGAGTGCTCCTTTGCCTTCTGTCTGCTTCTACCCCCTCCTTTGCCAACTAAGATTGCCCCCTTTGTTGGCCCATTCTAGAAGAGTTTCATACAGAGGGATTCTGATAAGAGTTTTGACTGCTACTATTAAGTGTCACAAACAGATTGTAAGAAGTTTCCTTCCTATGACCTGTTATTTTTCCACTTAGAGCTACATAGAAAGTCATCTACAGAATCTTAAAATGTCTAAGAAAAACTATTATTGCTATTTATGACTCCGTAAATACCTTTCAGTCAACTCACCCTTTGTCATTGTTGTCAGAGGCTACTGTAGAGTCTGTGAAAGCACTCATAATTCTGTCAAAGAACATACACAAAAATATAGTCAGACATAGTGGAAGGTAATCAGATTCTCTTTCCCTCAGAATTTCAGGACACAAAAAGTAAAATCATAAGGAATATGATGGAACTAAAGACACAGCATAGTACAACACTAGGATATCTGAGGCAACCTTTGTGTGTGTGTGTGTCCACTAGAAATACAAAGAAGAAAGGAAAGTAAGAGAACAGTAACAGACATGATCTCCCCCCATTATCCCTTCCATGGCCTTCTTTCCCCCATTTTGTATACTACTGATGACACTCTGGAATCAATTTAATAAATGCATGGTAGACTTTGTAAGTATAGGGATGGGGAGGTGCATCAGGTAATAGATGATGAAGGGATATAGTGAAAAGAAACACCAGAAAAATGAATATTGCAGTAATAAGGGCTAGTTCCTGGTCACCCTTTGCAGGGAAAAAAAAAAGATATGTCAAGGAGAGCCTAAATAATGTTTAAAATATTTTGTGGGGGCCGTGATTATAGCTAGTACCTGCCTATTATGCATGAGGCCTTGGGTTCAAAATCCAGCACTGCAAAATAACAGCAACAATAACAACAATTAAATATTTATGTGAAGCCAGATGCTGTCATACATTTCTGTAATCCTAGCTTCTTGCAAGGATGAGGCAGGTGGAATGCAAGTTTGAGGCCAGCCTTAGCAACTTAGTGAGACTCTGTCTCAAAACATAAAATAAAAAGTGCTGGGAATATACCTGAGTGGTAGAAGACCACTGAGCACCACTGAGTTTAATCTCCAGTATCACCCCTGGGGAAAAATAGGGGGGGGACTGTTGTGAGTTAAAAGATTATATATTCATAATGATTTTTTGTCTTGGGATTCATTTTTTAAAATAGCTTTTATTTCTTATGAGTTAATATGTTTATTACAAGAAAAAGAACAAGCAAAGAACAAAGACATCCAGTCACAAGCAGCTTAGTTGGACACATCCTTCCAGGTCCTGCATATACATACACAACATCCCATTTTGTGTGAGTGATATCATAGTGTGTCTCATGCTTTTTCACACATCATGAATATTCACCAATTTGGGATTCATTTTTAAAAAGATATGTGGCTATATGAGGCACAACTAAGACTTCCCACTATTCAAACCCCTGGCTTAGGTAATTTAGTCTCTTTACAAAGATAATCTCTTCTCCAAAAATTAAGACATATACAATACATACTTTGCAACTATCAAATTCATAAAGCCATTTGAATATTCATCATTTCACAAGTATTATTGATTTGTTGACATCCCACCTTCCACTACATGTTATGCCATAAAATCACTGTATGGCAACAATATAAACTGATGTATATGTTTAAATTTCAAATACATGAGCATTCTCACTGAAGTAATGCACTGTCATGATGCCCTGAGAAAGGGTAGACTCCTATCAAGATGACAAATAGTACATGATATTGCTGCAACCTCTGCTCCAAACAACAGAATGGAATGGAATTATAGATGCCAAGAAATAACAATAACAAGCCCTGAGAGACACCAAGGTATCACAGCTCTACTTAAACTCCAAGGACGCACTGAGGAATAGAGCCATCGGGGCAACCTTGAGAGGTAGGTGGAAAGAATATTTTCAAGTTCTGTTCTTCTTCTTCTGATTTGGTTGGGGACATCATTGCCTTTCTCAGTAGAAACCAGCAGAGAATACCCAGCTATAGTTAGGGTAGAATTAGAGTAGCAGTACAGCTACCCATTGAAAACAGAGAAAGACTGAAGAGCAATGGTTGGGTCTTCCCTTCTCCACCCCTGAAGGTTGGTTGACAGCTTCATGAGATTGGTCTCTTCTAATCCTGCTCTGCCCTCTTGGGCTTAAAGGGGATATACCCTGGCAGAGGAGTTACCTGTTCCCAGTGTCTCTGCCCCAGAGCTTATCACCTTTCTTCACGTTAAACTTACTGAGAAAGACACAGCTTAAGTCTTAGCTTTCAATGAGAGTGACTGTATAATTTCTCACATAAATCAAGACCCTTCTGAAAATGAAAAGGAAGCACTATTAATAAGTATGCTGTGCCAGGAACTGCAGACTTTCAATTCTTCCTCAGTATAGGTTACCAGACCAAAAACTCAATAGTTATTAGGAATGTGAACTCACAAGCCAACATAATTAGATACCTGAAAAGTATACTCTACACATCATCTACCACTTTAGCAGACATCCTGGAACACATTCACCAAGAGTTACAAATAGGCATGAGAAATACACTAAAAAATTAGAGGATATAAGGAAAGATGCTGAAACATAAAAAAAGAATAAGAAATCTTTAGGAAAACAGTTAAGAGGAAATTTTAGGTATAAAAATGTAATTGTCGGGGCTGGAGCAGTGGCTCAGCGGTTTTGGTGCTTGCCTGGCAAGCACGAGGACCCGGGTTCAAACCCCAGCACCATGTACACAACTAAGTGTTGGAGCAACTAAGGCCATGTGAAAAACTAAATAAAGTTGTTTCTCTCTTTCTCTGTCTCTCTCACTGTCCCTCTCTCTTTAAAAAAAATATAATTGTCAAAATATATAAATAATTGAGAGATGAACAGCAGTTTGGATACAAGTGAAAGATGATTAATTCAGAGTTGGGAAATCAGATTAAGAATCACTCCCATTAAGTAGTAGAAGAGAATATAGAGGAGGAACATACCAGAGAAAAATAAAATGATATGGAGAATTAAAAACAGATATCTAACATCTGGATATGGAAACTTTAGAAGAACAAAAAGCAAAAATAGTGAAGAGGAAATATGTATAAAAATGTAAATGTTAATTTTTCAGAATTAAAGAAGTAATATCACAGAACTAAACATCTGTGACATGTCATCTAATAAACATTTCAATGATACTAAGTACTCGGCCTTATCATAACACTTCACAAATATGATCTTAGTTGTTCATCACAAATACTCTTTGGATAATTTACTATTAATAATTCCCCATTTAAAAAATAAGGACATTGAGGGCTGGAACAGTGGTTCTGCAGTAGAGTGCATGCCTGGCATGCGTGAGGACCTGAGTTCAAATCCCAGGACCACGTACACAACTAAGCGTTGGGAAAACAAAAATCAGATGAAAAAATAAACACAAATGATCCTTTCTCTTTCACACACACACACACACACACACACACACACTCTTTAAAAGATAAAATAAAAAAATTAAAATGAGAGTATTGAAGCACAGCCAGGTAAAGTACCTCACCCAAAGTCACACCACAAAAAGTGGTTGAAGATTTGAATCAATCTGAACTCTTAGTCATTGTGCTTTTGATTTTTTCTATAAGAAAGCCTTAATTTCATCTAAAAATAGATTTTAGGTTGTAAAAATGCTAATGTCATCATCAACTAATATCAGCATTGCTCTGAAAACTGTCTCTTGTCTTTTATTTAAGTTTGCACTTAGGTTTTCTTTGAAGTGTTACGATTACTTATGAGAATAAGAAAGTGAATGCTGAGATTTTAGATCAAGTAGACATTTTAATCTCATAATTTGAGTTTTAACGAAATCATCTCACATTTCAAAGGAATCTAAAAGTAGGCTTTTAGACATTCTATTAAATCTTCCAGGTGAGAAGAGTTAGGATCAGCACATTACAGTGACACAGCAAAATCCATGTTCATAGCAGCTCAATTTACAATAGCTAAATTATGGAACCAACCCAGATGCCCCTCACTGGATGAATGGATCCAAAAGCTCTGGTATATATATACAATGGAGTTCTACTCAGCTATTAGAATTTATGATATTGCATCTATTGAAGGTAAATGGATGGCATTGGAAGAAATCCTGCTGAGCGAAGTTAGCCAAACCCAGAGATTCAAAGGCCAAATGGTATCCCTCATTTGTGGAGGCTGAACCTAAACCCAGGCTTGGGAGTAAAGCAGACAAACTCATGTATTAGATCCACAGAACAAAAATGCAAAATGTTAATATTTTTGAGATACAGTTGCAAGATATTTCATAAGATATTTGAACAAGCTATGCTGCATATCTGTACAAAAACGTAAATGTTTAATCTGATTGTCAAATATTTTGAAAAATAACAAGGGATGATAGGAAGGGAGGAGAAGGGGAAATGTTGGAACTAAGATAAAGCAAGGTACATTCCAAGCAGTTATAAATGTCACTGTATATTCTACAACTATATATATAAAAATGTTCTTCATTATTATAAGAATTATAACACTGTAGTTGGGTTTCTTAGGAACAATACAGGACCCAGAAGAAAGGCAAGGGATCAGGGGATGGGAGGAGAGAGGTAAAGGGGTTGGGGGAGAATACTGAACAAAATGCATTGCTGATTTGTGTGCATCTCGGAATATGTGACAACTAATCCCATCATTATGTAAAACTATAAGGCACAATTAAAAATTATAAAAAAGTAAATAATAAAATATTCCAGGTGATAAATTGAAACATTTACATATTCCCTTTTCCAAATATCTTCATATATCTGGCTTTTTTTTTCTCTTGTTTAATTAGATGTATATAGAAAAACAATTGAGGGGGAAACATTATCAAACCATTAATAACCAATGTATATATACTTAGTTATCCAGGGGTAATGCCAAATCATGGATGCCCAACTTGGGTTCCCCCTGTTGCTGTTTTTCCCAGAAGAACTCTTGCATTAAATGAGTATCTCGTGGAGGAATGACATCTGCTTCTGAGATGGTTTCTCCATATTCCCACTCTCCAGTCTCCTAGGAATTTTTCATACTCCCTCCCCCCCTCTCTGTCCCCCTCCCTATGCCTCCAAGTATCCTGGGAGCCATCCCCCTATTACTCTGAGAGTCATTCAATTTGAAGTATTGTTAGGTTAGCCATCTACCCTACTGCTTCCCTATGTATTCTAGCATCAACAGATGAGAGAAACCATTCGGCCCTTGAGTCTCTGAGATTGGGATACTTCACTGAGCATAATTCTTTCCATCTCCATCCATTTGGCTGCAAAAGCCATAATATCGTCTTCTCTAATGGCCACGTAGAATTCCATTGTACGTAAGTACCAAAGTTTTTGTATCCACTCATCAAGTGAGGGGCATCTGGGTTGGTTCCATAATCTAGCTATAGTAAATTGAGCTGCTATAAACATTGAGGAAGCCACATCACTACAATATGCTGATTCTAACTCTTTTGGGAAAATACCCAGAAGTGGGATAGCTGGATCATAAGGTGGTTCCATCCTTAATTTTTTGAGGATTTTCCACAGTGCTTTGTATAGTGGCTGAACCAGTTTGCAGTCCCACCAGCAGTGTAACAGTGTTCCTCTTTTCCCACAGACCCTCCAGCATCTGTTATTGTTAGAATTTTTCATTTTTGCCACTCTAGCAGGGGTGAGGTGGTATCTCATTGAAGTTTTGATTTGCATTTCCCTTATAGCTAATGATGTAGAGCATTTTCTCATATATTTATGGGCTTTCTGGACTTCCACTGGTGAGAAGTTTCTTTTAAGTTCTTTAGCCCATTTATTGATTGGATTATTTGTGAGTCTGGAGTTTAGTTTCTTTAGTTCCTTGTATATTCTGGATATTAGCCCTCTGTCCAAGGTGTAGCAGGCAAAGGTTTTCTCCCATTCTGTAGGTTCTCTCTTGATGCTCTTGACTAGATCTTTAGCTGTGCAAAAACTTTTTAGTTTAATTGCATCCCATTCATTTATTCTTGATTTTATAGCTTGAACCATGGGAGTTTTGTTAAGGAAGTAGCTGCCGACTCCCATATGCTGTAGTGATGACCCACCTTCTTTTTCTAGTAAGTTTAAAGTTGTTGGCTTAATATCCAGGTCTTTGATCCATTTTGATTTAAATTTTGTGCAGGACAAAAGATAAGGATCCAGCTTCAGTTGTCTACATATGGCTGTCCAGTTTGTCCAACACCATTTGTTGAACAGGCTATCTTTCTTCCACACTATGCTTTTGCCCCCTATATCAAATATCAAATAATTAAATATATGGGGTTTTGTCTCAGGATCTTCTATTCTTTTCCATTAATCTTTAGTTCTGTTTTGATACCAATACCATGCTGTTTTTGCTACTACGGCTCTGTAGTATAGTTTCAGGTCAGGGATTGAGATACCCCGTACTTCTTCCTTTCTATAGAGTAATGTTTTGGCTAGTCTGGGTCTCCTGTTATTCCATATGAACTTGAGAATTGCTTTTTCTATATCTCTGAAGAATGCCATAGGTATCTTGATGGGGATTGCATTGAATCTGTATAGGGCCTTGGGTAGAATGGCCATCTTTATTATATTGATTCTGCCGAACCATGAGCATGGAATGTTTTTCCATCTACTCAGATCTTCTGTAATTTCTTTTTTTAGTGTTTGATAGTTTTCTTTGTAGAGGTCCTTAACATCCTTTGTAAGGTTAATGCCCAAGTATTTTATTTTTTTGGAAGTGATGGTGAATGGGAGAGATTTCCTGATTTCTTCTTCTGCGGATTTGTTGCTGGAATAAAAAAACGCTAGTGATTTACTGGAGTTGATCTTGTAGCCAGCTACTTTGCTGAAAATACCTATAAGCTCTAGGAGTTTTCTGGCCAATGTTAATGGGTCTTCTAGGTATAGAATCATGTCATCAGCGAACAGAGATAACTTGACTTCCTCTTTTCCTATACGAATACCTTTGATTTCCTTGTCTTGCCTGATAGCTCTGGCAAGGGTTTCAAGGGCTATATTGAACAAGAGTGGGGAGAGTGGACCCTCTTGTCTAGTATCTGAACTCAGTGGAAATGCTTTCAGTTTTTCTCCATTGAGGATAATGTTGGCTATGGGTCTGTTGTAAATGGATCTGACATAGTTAAAGTATCTTCCCTTGATCCCTATATTTTCCAAAGTTTTGAGCATAAAGTGGTGTTGAATTTTATCAAATGCCTTCTCTGCATCAATTGCGATGATTATATGATTTTGTTTTTAATTCTGTTTATGTGGTGAATTACATTTATTGATTTGCATATGTTGAACCAGCCTTGTTTTCCTGGAATGAAGCCTACTTGATCATAGTGTATTATCTTTTTAATATGCTTTTGAATCCGATTAGCTAAAATTTTATTAAGGATTTTTGCATAAATGTTCATCAGGGAAATCGGTCTGTAGTTTTCTTTCCTTGACATGTCTTTGTTGAGCTTTGGAATCAATGTAATATTTGCCTCATAAAAAGTGCTTGGGAGTGATCCCACTCTATCAGTTTCCTAGAAGAGCTTGTAGAGGATAGGTGTTAGTTCTTCTGTGAAGGCTTGGTGGAATTCCACCATACATCCATCCGGACCTGGGCTTTGCTTTTTTGGGAGAGCTTTGATTGCTGCTTCAATTTCGCTTTCTGTGATAGGTTGGTTTAGGTTTTCAATGTCCTCCTGGGTTAAAGAGGGGATGTCGTGTGTGTCCAAGAACCTGTCCTTGTCCTCGAGGTCATCAAATTTAGCAGAGTATAAGTTTTCAAAATAGGTTCCAGTAATCTTCTGTATCTTGGATGAGCCTGTGGTGATATCCCCATTTTCGTGTCTGATTTTGTTGATTTGCTTCATTTCGTTCTTCCTCTTGGTGAGGTTGGCAAGGGGTCTGTCGATTTTGTTGTCTCTTTCAAAGAACCAACTCTTAGTTTTGTTAATAGCTTGTATAGTTTTTTTTGTTCTCAATTTCATTGATTTCAGCTCTGATTTTGGTGATTTCCTGTCTTCTGTTAGATTTAGGGTTGGACTGTTCCTCTTTTTGTAGTTGTTTGAGTTGAAGCATAAGGCTATTAATCTGATTTCTTTCTAGATTTTTGATGTATGCACTCAGTGCTATAAATTTACCTCTTAAGAAAGACTTCATACTGTCCCAGAGGTTTCAGTATGTTGTATCTTCATTCTCGTTCAATTCTAGAAATTTCTTAATCTCTGCTCTCATTTCCTCTTTTACCCATCCTTCGTTTAAGAGGGAATTATTCAATTTCCAAGTATTTGAGTAGTTTCTGTTGTTTTTCTTGTTGTTGATTGCTAAGATCATGGCATTATGATCTGACAGAATACATGGGATTATATCCACTTTTTAAAATTTTTTTTTTATTTTTGAACAACCACTTTTTTATATTTGTTAAGATTATCCCAGTGAACTAGGATGTGGTCTCTTTTAGAGAAGGATCCATGCGCTGCTGAGAAGGTAAATTCAGCTGTCTTAGGATGGAATATTCTGTAAATGTCTGTTAAGCCCGACTGATTAATAGAGTTGTTTAGATTGGAGATGTCTTTATTGATTTTTTGTTTTGATGATCTGTCTAGAGTTGATAATGGTATGTTGAAGTCCCCCAGGATTGTGTTGAGATCAATGAGGGGATTAATGTCCTTAAGTATTTTTTCCATATATTTGGGGGGGTTGTAATTGGGGGCATAGATGTTAATTATCGTTATATCTTGATGAACTGTCCCTTTTAGTATGATAAAGTGACACTCTTTGTCCTTTCTGACTAGTTTTAGTTGGAAATTAATTTTGTCAGAAATAAGAATCGACACTCCAGCTTGCTTTTTTGGGCCGCAGGCCTGGTAGACATTTTGCCATCCTTTCACTTTCAGCCTATTTTTGAATGTCAAATGTGTCTCTTGCAGGCAACATATTGCTGGATTTTGTTTTTTCATCCAGTGGGTTAGTCTGTGTCTTTTAATTGGGGCATTGAGACCATTCACATTCAAGGTTAGAATAGATGTGGGAGGCCAATTCTCTGACTATGTATTGAGTACAGAGTTTTGAGTCATCTTGAAAGTCAGCTTTTGTATAATATGATTATTGACTCACCCTTGTTTAAGGATTTAGGATATCATTGGCATTTTCTTCTGAATGGAGAACATCTTTGAGAATGTTCTATAGAGCAGGATTTGTGTTCATTTATCATGCTAGCTTGAGTTTATTGTTGAAGTATTTAATTTCCCCTTCACATTTAAAGCTGATTTTGCTGGATATATTATCTTTGGGTGAAAGTTATTATTTTTTAACACTTGAAAGATAATGTTCCAAGTTCTTCTGGCCTTCATTGTTTGCTCTGAAAAATCCATAGTGATCCAAATTGGTTTGCCTCTGAATGTGATTTGGGGCTTTCCTCTAGCAGCTTTTAGAATTCTCTCCTTAATTTCTCTGTTATTCATTTTGTATATGGTATGTCTTGGCGAGTTTGTCAATTGATTAGGTCTATTTGGAGTTCTATAAGCATCTTGTATGTGATAATCTGGATCGATAGAAAAATGAGGGAAGTTCTCACTTATGATTTCGCTTAAAAGGTTCTTTAAGCCTCTTGTTTGCTGTTCAGAATTTTCCTCCAGGCCAATGATTCTCAGATTATTACACTTTATCTCATCAAATATTACTTGGAAGTTCTGATTACATAATATAAGCTGTTTATCCTGCTTATCTTTTTTGAATTCTACATTGTTTAGCCTATCCTCATTATCCGATACTCGTTCTTCGAGAGCTGATGTTCTGTTTTCAGTAGAGTAAGCTCTGGTGTTGGTTTCTTCCGTGAAGATTTGATTTGGTTAACTGTGTTTTTCAATCCTGATAGCTCTGCTACATCTCTTTTCAGGATGTCTATATCTTTGTATAGCTGATCTTTCATCTCATGAAACTGATTCCTTATTTCCCTGTGGAAATTGTCTCTCATTTCTTGAAATTGCTCTCTGATCTCTTTCCTTATTCCATCTCTCAACTCTTTGATTGCATTACTAATCATAATGCTGACACAATGCCTTTGGTTTTCATCTAGGGCTCCAGCTATGGGGTCCTTTGGTGGAGAGCTGTGGGGTTGAGGAAGTGAGTTATTTCCCCTTTTCCTCATTTTCTGAGTCCGAGAGCGTGTCTTGTACTTCAAGAAAGTTGCTCTTGTTGGAGTAATTGGAGCTTCTTCTGGCTTAGCTTCATTGTGATGGGTTTCTTTGAGAGAGATCTCACAGTGTATTATGATAGCAAGCCAGTGCCCATTTTGAAGCATGTCTATTTCTTCAGATAGTAGGGTCTCTCTGAAAGTGTGAAGAAGGGATGAGTAGGAAGTCAAGGAGGTGAATTGGGGAGGTAAAAGATCACTCTTGCCTTAGAGTAAAGAGGAACAAGGGATTAGGGGAGGAGGTTATTCTATTAGGGCTAAGGAAAACATAGAAATGGGATGCGGGAAGGGTAAAGACTTTGGGTGAGGGTGAGAGAAAAATGCTTATATTTAGGGATTACCAGAGTACAGGGGAGGAAGAGGTTAGTATGGGGTATGGTTATCCTCACTCTCCAGAGATTGAGTCTATCTTGCTATCATGAAATGTTTTCCTGGTTGGAACCCAATGTTACAGGGATAGCAGTAGAGTCAAGTAGACTTAGAGAAAGTAGTAGCCAATCACCAATACATACACATGGATAAATATTTACATCCACCAACACCAACTTCAGTATTAACTATAAACCAAGAAAGGGAAAAAGGAAAAAAAAACTATATAGTAAAAAAATAATAAAAATAAAAAACAAAAAAATAAAAAAGTAAAAGAAAATAAAAATTAAAAAATAAAAAATTCTTAATGAAAACTTGGATCTATAGACAATAAGGGCATCTCTGGGACCTCTGGTAGGAGATGAACACTGTCCTTCTGGATTTCAATATGAATGTCTCTCAGTCTGTGGCCCCAGCAGGCCATCTCCCAGTACAGCTCTCATCCCCCGAAGAGTGTGAGCTTGGCGGATGTCTGTTTAGTTAGGGACTGGATCAGATCAGCGATGGTATCTGTGACTGCTCAGATCCGCTGCTTCAGCTGCTGCTGCTTGCAGCCCTGCCCCTGCAGCTGGTCCGGAATTGTGTCCTGGGACTCCCAGTGGTGGCCAGGCTATCTTGCCGTGCAGCCACGTGGCACCCCAGCACAGTTCTCGCCCCCTGCAGAGTGTGAGCTCTGTGGATGATTGTATTAGTGGGGACGGGATCACAGCAGCAAGCACAGAATGTAAGGGAGCCAGCCACTGAGCCCAGCAGAATGGACAAAGTTCCTTTATCTCTCCTCGCTCTAACAGTCACTCCGCTAGCACCAAGCAAACAGCCGAACTGTTGTAGTCCTGGCCCAGCAGACAGAATTCTTTCTCCCTCTCCACACACTGTTGGCCGCTAGCAAATGGCTTCCACACCAGCAGGAAGTTAGCACAGGCAGCCTTCTGCATCCCTGGCGCCACGGAGAAGATCCCTCCCCCCTTTTTTTTCTCCTCACGAAACTCCCAAGACTCGGCTCCTTATAAAAGCTTTACAAACTAGTACTAGAAGTTCGAATACAGATTCCCCTGAACGTACCTTGGAAAATTGAAGATGAACTGGGATTTTCTCAAGCAGACCCGGAGCCTCAGGAAATGCTGCCTCCTTTCAAGTCGCCATGTTGCATCCCCCTATATCTGGCTTTTCAAAGACAATATTTTGGGGGCTGCGGTTACGGCGCTTGCCCGGCATGCGCAAGTACACGGGTTCAAACTCCAGCACCCACGTACACAACTAAGCGTCAGGGCAATGAAAGCCATGTGAAAAACTTAATAAAATTGATTCTCTCTGTCTCTCTTTCTCTTTCACTATCCTTCTCTCTTTAATAAAAAAAAAACCAAACAATATTTTGCATTGAAATTTTTTTCAATTCAACATCTACATATCACACATATCCTCAAACTTCAAATCTTCAAAGGACAATATATTATTTCACAAGAAATGTTTTCTCCAAGACATGTTTTAAGTGAACACACCTGCATTCCTGGGTCATGTTAAATATATCCTTAAGCCCGCTGTTTTAGGCAGTTTGTTTGCCTCTGTGACTAAAAGATCTGACAAGAACAATTTCAGATGAGGAAAAGTTTATTTGGCACTCATGGTTTCAGAGGCCTCAGTCCATAGACGATCAACTCCATTTTGTCCTGAGCCCGAAGTGAGGCAGGGTGTGGTGGAGGAAATCATCATGGCAATCAATAAGAAAAAAAAGACAAAACCAAAAACAAAAACTTGGTTCACCAGGACAAAACATAAACCCCAAAGACACACCCCAGTGACGTACCTCACACTGGTACCTACCAGCCACACCCTACCTGCCTACAATTACTGCCAAGTTATCCATCATCAGTGGATTAATCCACTAATTAGGTTAAGGCTGTCATAACCCAATCATTTCATCCCTGAAAATTCCTGCATTGTCTTAACCTTGAGCTTTTGGAGTATACCTCATATCGTTTCACAATAATCCTGTGAGGTGCATTGTATTACTATCCCCATTTTCCTGGAAGAGGTAGGCCTGAGATTCAAATTAGACTAACTCAAGAATCTATGCTCTTAGCCACAGTGCCTTAATTTTGAGAAACTGATGGTATATGTTTCTTTGCTGCTAATAAGCACTGTGAATCTCTAAGAAGGGACCAGAGTATTCGGAGATTCCTGAACTTATGTGATCACAGAACCCCTTTTTGACAGTGGAAATGTGTGAGAAACACATTTTGGAAACATTGTATTAAATGGTATTTCTTTATGGCTAGGTAAAAATCCTCCCCTACAAACCAATTTTGGACTGCCATGAGGAGCTTAAAAGTCTTAGCACAGATGAACATTAATGTTATGTTATTCTTTCAGCCTGTTTAGAAAAAAGAGCTGGAATTCAGATTATTAGATATTCTTGGCTTAGGCTGAGAGTCCATGTAAGAAACTTTTCAAATTCTAGATGGGTGTTCCAATGTCCTTGTAGTATGACTCAGGGAAATTCCTTTAGGGATTAAGTAAAAATAAAAGTCATCTGAAAGTAGATTCTGCTTTTCAACCGGAAGACCAACAGGATTGACTCAGCAGAATATACTGATAAATTGTATCCAGGAAGTGTTCAGACCACCAAAAAGGCAAGAATCAGCATTTATGACATAAGGAACCTCATTAAATGATCACTAGATTTTCCAGATGGCTTTTACTGGTTGAAGAGAACTTGAAGATATTCAACCTCTCAGATCTAGGTGATAGGCCAGCCCTGCTAAGTTACATGGAACACCAATTGACGTAGGGCATGAGACATTGATAGATGTTATCTGAAGTCTCTTTTGGAACTGTACTGTATGCATTCTGAAATAATACCTGATAAGATGCTAAGGGGCACAGATTTGACTCCCCCACGGGATATAAAAGAAGGTCAAATTGTCTTCTAGGAAAGTTGGGGATTGTAAACCGTGCTAAACTAACTTGGTCATGCACAATTTTTGGATGCTTTTTGGTACATGGAGTAACCACAGAAGTTGGGGTAGGTGAAAGTTAGTTAAACACTTTTACAATCATGCTACCAGGTTATAATCAAAGTAGTTCTCAGACCAAATCTGTTACACATACACATACTGCTATTAACTTAATGAAACATTTTGTAACAAGCAGGCAGGCACAAATAGCTCATAAGCTCCTGTAACTTCTGTCCTTTTAGGTGCTAAAGCATAGCCTTAAATGAAAAACAAAAATCATTTCCAACAAAATTACCAGTATTTCAGAGGTCAAAATTCTCTTAAACCAAGGGCTGAAGACAATACCATATAGGGACCAAGCCTCAGGTATATCCCTAAGGGTATACGCTATTGGCCTCCCTGAGATTCTCATATTAAGTTACATAAGGAGGGTGCTATCTCCAAAATACTTTAGCTGATTCATAGAACCTAAATTTTCATATAATTCTAACATCCATCATGCTAAATGGTAAGCAACTAATCCCACTAATAAAAATCCATCAGTGATATTCACTGTGATAACTAACAATATTTCAGGTATTAATTGAGATGGGATGACTGAAACACTTGTGGTGGCCATTCCTGTGGAATGGTTTCCTATGTTAAATACTAGCTTATCATCCCTGAACATAAGCATCCACCATTAAGACAACCAGTCACCCCTATAGGAAAAGCTGAAAGTGCCCTGCACATGCACATTTTCACACTACCTAAACTGTAACATTTTAAGGAAATTACAGGTATATAATAATCTTTAAACTGTGAATTTGCCAACATAATTTGCATACAATTTACATTTATTAAGAAAGACAGTACATCCATGTTCCCTATTCCTCCTCACATACAGAACTTCTCAACACATGTTTCTTCTACTATAAAGTCACTTGATGTTGGGCAGGTGCTATTTTGATCTCTAAAACTTTGTTGGCATAAAAATAAGACAGTTAACGAGTGTTAAACCCCTAAAACATTTACATAGTACAGCACATTAAGTTTTAGAAACTTGGCAATTAACCATATAAAAAGAGGACAAGACCCTCATTCTGTATGTTCAGAATCAGGTGTTCACTGGTTTCCATCAGGGAACTATACACTGGTTCAAAGGACAGTAGAGGCAACAGACAGTTACTTCAGAAGGCATGAACACTAGGATCTGGAAGCACATTATGAGGTTACATGTGTACCACATCACCTTTCTCCAAGGTGGTTTCAATCTCAAAGGGCTGATACAAATGAAGACAGACAACACATTTATTCTGTGGAGACAATCTTCTGATACTATGCACATGCAGTGATTTTGAACACAACTCATTCCCAAAACTTGATCTGCTAAATAAAAAGAGTAACAAGATATTTCACAAACTATTGTGCAACATAAGTCTTATGAATCTAACTTAATAAAAATTTAGGTTCATATTCAACGTGGCTAACCTAAAAAAAATGCTGTTTTATTCCTGGTACTATTAGACCCAAAGATGACCTGGATAGCAACTAATGGCTGCAGATATCCCACCTTTGATACACATTCTATCCTTGCTCTCCCTTGCTCTCCTTCAGGCTTTAATCCAATTATTCTGTTCATTTTCACAAGAATAAAAATTCCTTCTTTGGAATAACCAAAATCTGGATAATTCAAACCACCGTATGCCTGAAGAAAGAAAAGAGAAAAGTGACATGCAACATAAACTGGACCCTTGTGTTCATAAAGCATACCATCAGGACAGACTCAGAGTCTTCTGTTCTTCTACAGGATATGATTTTTAAAGCTTCTTAAGGTCTTTAAGGTACCCTTCATAGGAACTTGGATCAGTTACACTAAATGTGTATTCCAAAGCAGTCACTGGTTTTAGAAAAACCTTAAGTCCTAAACTAGGAATCTTATTATGATATTTTGGAACCTCATCAGAGTCTGAAGAACAGCCCACGGTCAATATCCCATAAACAACTAGGTAGGAAGAGCAAGAACAAACCCCAGCTCTTGGCAGTGTACCCAGGAACTCTCTGATGGTCAAGCTGTAGATGAAGAAAAGTTTCCACTTAGACAGGCTCTGGTTGAAGGAGTTCTCATTCTTTGTCATGGTGGGTGTTCTGACTGTGAGAGGAGCCACGACATAGGGACGCAGGCAGCCAGGAACGGAGTTGTGTCTTAGCACTAGGCAGCACAGCCAGGCCACTGTGGAGAATGGCTCCACAGAGGATAGATACTTCCTCTTCACCTGGAGCACTCAAGTCAATTGCACTGTGCTAGGCCTCGATGTGTTTAAAACATTTGAAATCCCTCAAATTAGGGGGGAAAAGTCCAACATAAAATATTTTAAGTTTGGATCAGCATTTTCTAAAGTCTTGAACTCAAAAAATTATGAAACCAACAATACTGTGTAATTTTATCAATCTTGCAATCAAAGACCTCTGAATAATAATCTTAGAGCAGAGACTGTCTGGCCTATTACTTTTTCTTTTGTAACTGATGGAGGGGATTTTTCTGTTCAGTAAAATGTTTGAGAACAAGAGATCTCTGAAATAAAAGGATTTATTAAGCTGTTACAAATGCTAGCTCAAAACAAAAGGGCTGGTCTGGGGACAAACTCCCTGAGCTACCAATAACATGGCCAGGTATCAGTAGGAAAAAATATCCACTGGATCTTAGAAGCCAGGGTATCTTATAATGAAAAATATAAAAGAAAAATGTATAAATCACTTACACTGAAACTACATAAGAGGGGCAGGACAACAAAACTGAGAAGGTCATGGGATAGGAAGATAATCCTTTAGGAGAGTTTTTGGGGCTTCTTGGTTGGTTCTAAAAGCAGGATGCAGTATTGTCTCAATGGCTAATCTTCATCCTACAGAAAATGAATGTGGAGCAGTTCCTGTTTCTTTGTGTTTGCTTGAAGTTGTCAGTTAAAATAAACACCTCTTGAGCTACTATGAACACAGATTTTGCTGTGTCACTGTAATGTGCTGATTCTAACTCTGGAAAAATATCCAGAAGAGGGATAGCTGGATTATATGGTGGATCTATCCTTAATTTTTTGAAGAGTCTCCACACTGCTTTCCAGAGTGGTTGTTCTAGTCTGCAGTTCTACTAAAAGTATGCTAGTATTCCTATCTTCCCGCAATCAGCACATTACAGCGACACAACAAAATCTATGTTCACAGTAGCTGAATTTACAACAGCTAAATTATCAAACCAACCCAGATGCCCCTCACTGGATGAATGGATCCAAAAGCTCTGGAGTTCTACTCAGCTATTAGAAACAATGATATTGCATCTATTGAAGGTAAATGGATGGCACTGGAAGAAATCATGCTGAGTGAAGTTAGCCAAACCCAGAGACTCAAGAATTGAATGTTTTCCCTCGTTTGTGAAGGCTAGAGAAAAACTCAGGCTTGGATGAAAGGTTGTCAAACTCATATATTAGACCCAGCAAAGGCATAGCAACACATATTCTAGGACAATCATAGATATGGAGGGGGTGTGATGAGGAGGGGAGATGGAGGGATCTAGGGAGACAATCAACAATGTAGCATACTCTTTACACCCCCAAGAGTGCAAATTATACTTATACAATAATTTAATTCTGTAAAATTCACAATCTAAACATTTATATTGCTTGTAGGGGCAAAACATAGAAGAATCAAGAGACTGGGGTGTGGGTGATGAGGGGCTAATTCTGGTTTAAGAACAAATGCATATAATATTGTTATTTTATATGCATTTATGATTGTACAATAACTCAACTCTCCAATAAAAAATTAAAAAAGAAATAAACACCTCTTGCCAAAAATATATGTTGGAGAAAAGACAGCCTTTTTAACAAATGGTTTTTGGGTAACTGGACATCCACATGTAGAAGAATGAAATTAGATCCCTTTCTCTCATCTTGTACAAATGTCAAATCAAAATGGATCAAAGAATTAGGAATTACACCAGAAACCTTGCAACTCCTATAAGAAAATATAAGGTAAACATTCCCTCATACAGGTGGAGGCACTGACTTCCTCAACAAGACCCCTAAAGATAAAGAAATAAAATTTAAAAAGTGGGATGTCATCAAATTATAAAGCTTCTGCACAGCAAAGGAAACAATTAGGAGCAT
>PVKS010022242.1:0-34010 GCA_004027875.1 Aplodontia rufa | reverse complement strand
GTTATTTATTTTATTGTTACTAATAACATCATTATTTACTGATAAGCACACAGAGTCACCTGGATAAGGTTGTTTAAGGTGGCATCAATAACAAATGTTACAACTATAATTTTTATCCTAGTCATTTAGCTCCTGAACATTCCATGCAGCAAATATCTATTTTCTCACTTCTGTTCATAACTCATTGCAAGGTAACCCTTAAGTACTGTTTGTTAAGTTATGTAGAATATTTTTTTATTTTTATTTTAGTAGATTTTTATCCTAATATTATGTACATATTCAAAAGTGTGCATTAGTCTAAATGACTACACTGAAGAAATTCAATTGAGCATAGAAATAGAAGCTTATAATTTGTGTTTTGGAGAAAAAAATGGTCCTTGAGTAGATGAGTTATTTGTTCAATTGTGACAGGCAAATCTTTTCAAAACAGCATGAGGAAATTATTCTGTGTTGGAGCCTCTGTCATTCCAACATTTTTCATGTAACTGAACTTTTTGAGTTAAACTAAGATTTTACTTTGGTTCACTTTAGATGGAGACTTTGTGAACATTGAAAGTGATCTTGCGTTTATTTGCAAGCTGGTGTGGTTTGAGTCTGTGGAGATGGAGGAATATCATTCCAAAGAGATTAAGAAAAAGTAATGTTGTTCAGAGCCTGTCTGCAAATGCAAAAGATTTCCTTAGAGTTTATATTGAATCATGGTGCCAGAAAGAGGAAATGGTGATTGGAATGTTTGATACTCAGAGATTAGGAAATGTTTATGTATTTATTTCTTTTGTAAACAACAGTAATTGTCATTGAATTGTTTTGGGAAACTGTGCATTAGTGAAGGTAGACTATGCTCTTTTGTCATAACAGGGAAATTAAAAATACATATCAGGACTAAAGATTTAATTTCGGTTCAAGTATAGTGTATGTTATTTGAGTATTTCTCTCATTCATTTGGTATCTGTCCCATCTGGAGCACATGGCCTCCATGTTTGTCACTGGTGGGAAGACAGATTGGTGATTAAAAACATTGGCTCACAAATGTCTCAAACCAGAACCCACACAAGACCATTCACATTTCCTTGGCCAGAACTAATTACATTCCCTCAAAGTGACTGCAAAGGAGGTGGAGAATGTAGAAGAGCTCAGATAAGAACTAATTACTACCTGTTTCTACCACATGGGTTGAGAGGATGTTTTTAACCATTAATTTGGAATAAAGGATATAGACACTTTTATGCTAATTCTTTTTCTGCCAATAAAGTACTGTTCTTTCATAACATAAGCACAATTAACAATTGGTATTATTTGAAGTAAACTTGAAAAAATCTTCATGTCTATGTATACTTTCTCTATGATGGATAATGAAAATATTTTGTAACTGACAATATTGGTCATTAAGACACAGTTTAATGAGGGATTGGTTATGCTGTTTGAAGGTTACCTTAAGTTTAGACTTATTTACTTCTATTACAGACATTTTCCTTTTAAATGAATGTGAAACCTCTATGCATGTAATCACTGTGAATCTGTTTATTTTTCTGGAGATAATAAACATATCATAAATCTCAACAAATTGTCCGTACTACCCCAATTAAGCTGTAGTGTTAATAATTATAATTAATTAATTTATGATGAAGAATAATGGCACAAATCTTGGAATTTTAATAGGTCAAAGGCATTATTTCCAATGTTGTAGACAGATTGTAACAGAAATTTCAAATTTCAAATGCTCATGTGATTCAACTCTTGCTCTCAGAATTCATTGAACAAATTGTAGTCTGCATATATATATAATTTACTTCTTATTCTCACATCTCTAGTTATTTTATATATATATATACACAATATATATAGTATATATTTTATGTAATGTGTGTTTGTATATATATACACATACACATAGATATGTATATGTGTGTGTATATATATATCTGTGTGTATGTATATGTGTGTGTATATATATATATCTGTGTGTATGTATATGTATGTGTATATATATACATATACACACACAGATAGAATAAAAAACACCTAATAGCTTATAAGAGCATCATTATTTTCATATATATTGTTTCCGAATGCTATTACAATTATGTAATATGTCAAAGTGTTCTACTTTACCTCATCCATTCCTCTCTACCATAACTCATCACACATTAACTCACATATCCATCTCATCTAAGTGGTCAGAAGGGCATCTGTTGTTTCTCTAACCTCATTATCCAGATGGAGAAAATGAATTGTAAATAATTTTAAGGACTTTCACAAGGTCACAAGTGACAAAATTAGTAATGGAGAGAGCTGGGTCTTGAATTGCCACCTTTCATGTTTATGATAAACAGGTTTTTTTTCCCAGAAAAATTCTCTCAATTGTTTGAAAGCATATTTCAGATATATACAAAGATGTTATTCTAGAAAGGTTTTAAGGAATAATAAGTAGCATCTGTTAAAAGGTAGGAAACATAAGTGTCTATTACAGAATGGAAATGTAATCTTTAAAGTTCTTTTGGAAGGCTGGACAAGATAAAAGACAAAAAACATTTACTTAGTTGAGTTCAAAAAGATGAATATAAAATTTAATATAAAATCTGCATATAAAATTATTAATGTGTAGTTTATGAGGGTTTTAAATTTATGATGAAGTAGGTTGTAGGCATATATTGTTAAAAACAATGTTTTACTACTCTCTGTTGTTTTAAGTGTGTTTCAGTAAGCTTTTTCCCCTCTGAGACCAAAAGACCTGACATGAAAAATTTAAGAGGAATAAAATTTTATTTGGGGCTCATGATTTCAGAGGTCTCAGTCCATACATATCCAACTTTGGGCAATTGTGTGCCCAAAATGAGGGAAAACATCAAGGTGGATAGTTGCGACAGAGGAAAATAGCTCAGGACTTGGCACCAGGAAGCAGACAGAAGCTAACCTTCACTGAAGGTGTAATACCCCCAGTGACCCACCTCCTACAGCCACACTCTACCTGCCTACACTTACCAACCAGTTATTCCCTTTCCGGGGACAGATGAACTGAATCGGTGAAGGCTCTCATAACCCAGTAGTTTTACCTTGAAACTCTCTTGCATTGCTTTGCACATGAGCTTTTAGGGGACATCCAATATCTACACCATACAGGTGGTTTTGATCAGGAAATATTTTAAGAAAAGTGTTTGTTAAAATTTCCTTCAATCTTGTATCATTTAAGTGGCATTCATATTAGATTCCTACTCTACCAATAGTAAATAGATTTTTAAAATACTACAAGATATTAAGGAAATTAGCATATAGTCCCCCAAAATCATCTTAATATTTTATAAATTCAGTCTGTTCTTAGATCAGGGGAATTAAATTTTTAGCCTCAACACATTTTTTCTTGTCTGATTGATTTTTTGTTGACAAGGTACATAGTTTATATTTAAATGTAAACAATAGCAGGATGATATTATTTATAGCAACATTCTCAAATATAGATATGATTTAATTGTGGGTAGGAAGAACCAAGAACTAGCTGCTAATTAATAAAATTATCTAGTGGTAAAGAGGTTTAATAAGCAATAGAGAAGTCTGCATTTATCAAATAAATTTATATTTTCTGTTTATATTTTGATAAGGATAAAATGCTTTAAGTCATTAGTTCTGCATTCTCTGCCTCATATTTTTCATTCTAAGCATATCTAAAGAAAGTTTTTCATTTACATTGATATAAAATCACTCTTGTCTTTATATTTTACAGTATAAACACTTGTAACGCTAATAGAACTGTAATAATTAATGATCCTGAATAGGCAGGGTACAAACCACAAACAACTTTATTCTATTAGATTGTTTTCTTTGTTGTTCTGAGAAATCTCTTTTAATGGGGCAATATGTCAGGCAGGTCTCATAGTTTTATTCCTCATTCTCAGGTAATAACAAAAGCTCCTTTTTCATGTTATAAAAACTCCCACCCATTCTAATATAAAGGTTAATTTCATCCAATTTAAAGCTACTTTGTAGTCCTAGCTCAAGCTCGTGTGGTGCCTGTAGCCTGTAAGGGTAAGTCCAGGGAGGCAGCTGCTTTGCTCTTATTCCATTTGCCTACCCATTTGCAAGCTCTCATGCCTGCCATTCTGGTGGTTTTGAGGGATGTGAGAAAAACCAGACAAGCCTGAGTCCTACATGACTGTAGTTCTAAATTACTCCCATGTCTTGGGTCACGGGTGCCCAATCAGACCATCTGTTTGGTACCTTTGAGGTTTCATGGAAAAGCCCTCCCTCTTTTAGCGATTATTTATTACAGTTTCCTGGTAAGGATGTTCTGCTGTCTGACATTGGATTCTATTGGATTGCTTCTCTCCAGTGGGGAAAACTCACAGTCCTCTTGTCCAGCTATTGTTTTGTTTTTTTTTTTTTTTAAGAGAGAGAGAGAAAGCGAGAAATAATTTTATTTAGTTTTTCATGTGGCTTTTGTTGCTCCGACACTTCATTGTGTATGTGGTGCTGGGGTTTGAACTCGCCTACTTGTGCATGCCAGGCTAGCTGTAACCTCTGAGCCACCACTCCAGCCCCTTGTCCAGCTATTTCAAGCTTGGTTCTTTTCCATGGTATATCAAATCCATCCCACCCGGGATCTGTGCGCTGCCTTGAGTGGGAGCATGGATGTTCCTAATTGGTGTTGTTTCCTTGCTCTTCCATGAGAGCACTAGTCAGCTTCACAGGGGGTTGTTTCAGGTGGCCATCAGATTCCAGGGCCTATGTCATACCAGATCCTGCAAATAGTAAACAAGCTTACTAGATACTCCATGGAAGTGCAGATCCATTCCTCCTGCCACCACACACACATGCAGCTGAGGAAGGAGAGCCTGGCAGAAGTGTACACCACCTGCTGAAATTTCAATTCATCAGGTCTAAAGCTTCTTTTTCTAGAGACCTATATAGGTGTTGATGGTTAAGAGTAGAAGGAAATGTGAGGCGTCCTCCCTCAAAAGGTACAGTATTGCAATATACCTAAGGTCATCCTGTTATAAAATATGGACGGTTGATTCCTTTTCTATTCCCCACCCTGAACTGTGGGGCCTCAGATGAAACTCAGGCGATTCGAAAGGTCTTATTTTAATATCCTGCTACACTTATATAATTGATCGCAAGGAGAATTATACTAATTATTTCTCTTGGTTGTAGAATCTTATTTACACCACTGTGTGGAGAATCTAAATTAAATTAATCGAGTGCTGGAGCAATGGCTTAGCATTTCCAGCGCTTGCCTGGCATATACAAGGACGTGGGTTCAAATCCCAGCACCATGGACACAACTAAGTTTTGGAAAACAAAGGCCACGTGAAAAACTAAATAAAAATTGATATTCTCTCTCTTTAAAAAATTAAATTAATTCATGTTTCAAGCCCTTTTCTCTCTCAGCTACTACTGCAATGCAGAATTGTTCTTAAACCCCATTTATAATTATTACACTCAATCTTGATCTCCTATGTAACTTTTATAGGTCAATCTTTTCATATTTAGCATATGAAATTCTACAAATGCAGTTTTTTACATTTTTTAATGACAGTATTTCCACTGTTATCACTTGAAATGTGGCTTGGTCAAAGGGGGAAGTTCTCTAGTCCATATGTGACATTACTGTGGCCACTTTGTATTTTTAAGTTTAAAGATATACCCTCTTATTGGAGGTGAAGTTCTTACCAACCTTATTATAGGTTCTGTAAAGATGGTAATTACTTTCTCTTTCCAATAGCTGAAAAATAAATTTCATTTGTGCTCTAGATACAAAATCTGTTTGAAGTACAATTAATACTATGCTTGCTTTACCAGCTATTTATTCTTCTCTTCTATTTTCTTGCTGCTTTTTTCCAAGCACTTTGTTTGAGTGATTTACCTTAGCAACCTGCATTGCTATCAAAAAGTGCATTTAACTTGAATAGTTTTTGCAAAGAGTTTTTCATATTTATTTTAAAAAGAGTGTGCATTTCTACCAAAAGATAGTCTTTTTTTTTTTTTTCAAAAGATAGTCTTAAACAACACTTTAAAATAGTTTTTGAAAGTGGATTCATGTGCTGTGACACACTGGTATAAAGGGAAAAAAATGTTTGAATTTTATTTTACAATAGTCTTCCATGAGTTAAAAAGAAATATTATCTTCATTTTTCTATTTCTAGAAAATAAAATTTTGACTATTGACTTTTTTAAGGACAAATACCAAATGCAATGATTACTTCATATATAATATTCTCTTGGATTTGATATAATACTACTAATTTTTATTAAAATTATAAAGTAGCATGTTTAATAATCAGATTTTTGCTCTTTTCCAGTACTGTAAAACTTTAAAAACTGTGCTTTAAACAATGCAGAGGTTTGCTTGTCTTATACTCAGTGTGTCTTCTGGTACAGTCCAGAATTCATTGCTGTTTTTCAAGGACACTATCTCAGCTACAGACTCCTTCACTTTTCCTGTTCTTTCATCTTTTATATGTACTTATTGGACTCATGATCATACAATGGCTGCTGTAGCTCAAGTACTAAACTTATATTAAAAGAGAAGAATTAGAAACTGAAAGTATGAATTGGCTACTAATATCTGAAAAAGCAGTGTTATGCTGGGAATAACCCAGCTTGTTTCTCACTGTCAAAACATACAAAATGTGGCTGGAGCAGTGGCTCAGCAGTTACAGCGCTTGCCTGGCATGTGCAAGGATGTGAGTTTCATCCCAGGACCATGTACACAACGAAGTGTTGGAGCAACAAAAGCCATACAAAAACTAAATAAAATTGATTCTCTCCCTCTTCTCTCACTGTCCCTCCCTCTCTAAAAGAAAAAGCAAACAAGCAAACAAACAACAACAACAACAAACAAGGATACCCTTGACTATACAAGATTATCCTTGGAATGGTTGTTTTCCAGCATCCACTTTGGAAGCACCCAGTGACTTACCTTGAGATTTAGAGAAGGCATCTTAAAAAAAAAAAAAGCAAAACTAGTCAGTTGCTGAAAATGTTTATATAGCACATGATTTCATGATTTTTCAATTATGAAACTGCTGCTTTATTACTATTTTAGAATTCCTATAACCTTCTGAAGTCTTTTTTGCTCTGTGCATTTGTTCATAGATACCATTGGATAGTTTATCTCAGCTATATTTTCATAGTTTGTATAGGATTATTTATGAATGGGTTTCATTTACATTTTTATTGTTACTGCTTTGTTGATTTACATCTCCTGAACATATAATTAACACATGGGTGGATTGAAAAGCTTTCAGTGAAGTACAAAATAAATGAATAAAATAATACCATAAAGAGGAAAACGTATGTGAATTGGTAAACCTACATAGAGAGTAGTGTTTCAGAGAGGCTTTGAATAAATGGAGAAAGATGTGTGGTACCATGGTAGCTTTGCATGGGAAAACAGACTTATGTGTAGGGACAATGTACAAAAGCACTAAAAATTGTATTTTATTAGAGTGATGACTCACAGCTTGTACGTCTCTAGAACAATGCCTTTCACAAAACTGTACCGAAGGTTTGCATGGAGTTGTGGATACTTCAGTATGATTTTCACACATGACAGTTGTCTTTTAGGCAAAATAAACTTCTTTTTCTAAGATACTTTGGGAATGATATTTTGTAATAAAATATGAAATGGGTGACATGTGAAAAACAAATGCTTGCAAAAACAGATATTCATCCAACTGCTTGTGGGAAGCTCATACGCCAAAATTCCACTGATGAATGCTATGGTTTTCAAGAAAAAAGATTTATGCATTGATCCCCTTCAAATATCATCAAAGCTGTCACATAATATTCATGACCTACAATATGCTAAAGTAATCACTGTTGTGTTTTTGTACTAACTGATACTATCTTTACATTTGAATACAATAACTTGAGTTCGGATCATGAGTTAGTCATTGGTACAGATGAAGTGCAGATATGAGGGATAAATGATAGAAAAGTCCTTGTTTTGTTGGTCACTAATAATCAGCCTTGTGGGAGAAAAGTTTGCTATTTCACTGATGATTATTTACTCATTATGAAGAAAACTATAGAAGGGGCATGTCATGGTCACTGGGAGCACTAGAGATTTTTGTAATAAAAAAGTCAATTAAGGAATTATCTTTCAGATTTCCATTGATTCCTTCAGAGAGAACTATTGATAGTTGATAGTGTAGTCTTGCTATTAATGCAGTATTGAATAAATAGTGATTATTGGCTGTACTTTGAAATTAACATCCCATGCATCTATCTTGTCAGTATGTCAAGAAATGGATAGCTGATTTGTATTTATCACCATAATGCTGTGGCCAATGCTAGTATGACCAATAGTAGGGACAACAGGTCTTTCAGCAACTGGAGGGAAAATCTGAATTACCCCTCGAAATAGGGAGGAGGCAGAAGAAAATCTATGAGCTCTAATGAATCCCAATTGAGGCATAATTTATTGTTTTCAAATGGATTGTTCCAGGGATTTATGTAAGCAATAACAACAAAAATATCCCTTCAATAAAATTGCCACTTTAAAGCAGAAATATCATTTTTAACAGTGACATGACATAAATGGTTTTTATGAAGTCTGAACTATAATGTAAATAACCTATATTCTCAAGTCTCGAATGTCAATAACTCATACTGTTTGATAATTTCCTCTCCTTTTGGAAAATGCAAAAGAATTGATATATTATTAGAAAAAAATTAAAAGTGATTAGAAAAAATTTAAAAACTATTAAAAATGTTCAAACAACTTTGCTTGGCAAAAGGAACTCAGTGTTGGTGAGAAATTTATTCCTATATCTTAATTTTGGAACTTTAATTTTGTAGTTGTAAGTGTATGTTCATAATCTTGACATATTACAGTGTACTAAATGTACTGTTCAGTGAGACAATGCTGCATGGCAATTGTCTCATTTCTCCAAACAGAAATATTCAGAGCCACCAAGCAATTGTTGACACACTCTGAGTGGGTGAGAATTTTCTAATTTTGAAGAAAGCACTTTCCTTATAGTCATCTATAAGTTGAAACATCTGAAGTAAAGAGAAAGATGGCCCTCCCCCAACCAGAAAGGGATACCTTGGTCATAAATAGCCACTGTTCCATCATTGAAAATAAATTTTAAATTTCGTAGCAGCATATTTATTATTTTCCATGATTATAATTTTTTAAAATTTGACCTAAAATTGTTGGCTCCAAAATTCATCACAAGAGCTTTAAGTTTAAAAGTGGTGGAACTCTGTGGAACTGGAGTTGTCTGATTCTGGGTGGAACTCTAAGGTGGCTAGTAGCCACATCCTTCTGCCAAGACATGGTCAAGGTAGAATTCAGGGTAACTTGCAGTGATAAGTGAGGGTTCCTCTTTGAAGAATCCTCAACAGTTCTTTTCATGGTGTTTGGATGTTTAACTAACTAGAATTACCTCCCCAGATAGAGGAAGAATATCCAACAAGATTTAAATACCCTTAACATTGTCATAGGCTCACAAAACTATAAGGTTGCAAGTAATTTCAATTAAAAATGAAGATACTGAAGAGCAAAATAGTAAAGTGGTTTGTCTAGAGTCTTCTTAATGCCATTGCTTAGTCAGGAAGTATCCAGTTTTCTTACCCCACCCCTATCACAAACATTTTTATATACATATGATATAACTACATACACATCTATATTTAATATCTATAATAATTATATTTGGCAAATTTGGAGTTTAAAAAGCTAATTGATTCTACCATGCAATTTCATCTTGAATTTGATAATTAAAATGTGTATCCCATTATGTTGTACATTAAATTCAACTATCTTCTTAAAGTATCACTAGAGCAACACTATTATTATTAATGATGTGAATTGTTTGTGAATTGAGAAGGTACATGATGAAGAATAATAGTATAATTCTTCTATATATTAGTCCAAAGAGCTATGTTGTTTGTTATATGTCATGTATTTGTAATAGCATTGACTCTTAAAAAAATAGTTTCAACATATCTACCTAAGGGGAATGGAGTGTACAGGACTAGAATAGATATCATGAAAATGCATGCCTTATGATTTTATATTTATATTTTATATTTATTTCCCATTCCCTAAATTCCACAAAGACTGAAATGATATGTCTCAAGGAAGTTCTATAATATCAGTGCCCAGGCCTGCAATCTAAAATTTGGACATGAGATAACTGGAACTGACACCTAAAGAGGTACAAATATTCTATTTATCCATCAAATATTATCCTCATTATCAATTAAAAATCATTTGGAGGAGGAGCCATGTCTTAACTTGCCTTAGCTTCCTCATATATTTTTTATAAAAGTAGGTGTTTTAAATGATTTGGTGGAATAAAATAATGAATGATTGAATAAATAAATGAATAAAACAGTATTTTGATTTTTCAAAATTTATAATACTGTTGCCCAAATGCAAATTCGGAAAATATTTTTGTTTTATATCATTAGAAAGTACTATATGTATGCCATTTTATTTTAACTTGTTTAGAGTTCTGACATTCTGAATTCTAGGTTTGCTTAGTTGTATGGATTAAAATTGTACATAGTATGAAAACAGATGGAAGGTAGTAAGATAATTCAAATATGATGAAGTACTTTATGGCTCATCTCAATTTAATTTAATTGATTAAAACAATGTTTTCTAATACAGGGGAAATAAAAATTGTTCTGCATGTCTGTATTTATTGCCTTTTTAAATCAGCATATTAGTTAATCAATGGATGTTGTTTGGAGACCTATTACATTTAAAAGATTGAAATTAAAGGAAATTAGGAGTGTGTGTGTGTGTGAGAGAGAGAGAGAGGGAGGGATGGAGAGAGAAAAAAATAGCTGCAGATCAATAAGACTGTTATCTGGGAGGCTGGAATTCTGGTAAGGGTTGATGTTGCAGTTTCTATGTTGGAGATGAGGCAGAATTCCTTCTTTCTTGGAGAGCCTCAAATTTCACTCTTATACCTTCATCTGCTTAGTCAAGGCTCACTCATGTTATGGACACTAAACTTCTCTCTTTAAAGTCTACTGATTTGAATATTAGTCCCTGCTAAAAATATAATCATAGCAACATAGACTGGTATTTGACTAATAATTGGGCATCACAGACTAGGTAAGTTCCAACATAACATTAACCACCACGATAAACAGAACAATGAAACGTAATGACTCTTAAAAAAGAATTGTGATTACTATTTGTGTTGACAGAGGTTGAATCCAGGGCCTCTTACATTACAGGCAAAAGTTCCACTATGCAGCTACATCCCCAGCTCTAATATTTACTGATTTAAATTGTCTTTGCCTAGACCCTATGTGTAGGAATACCACAGGGCACTCAACACATTTTTAAGGACTGTAAAGGTATTGGTCTTTCTTCATTCATGGTAATATCTAATTTGTTTTAAAAATGGACCTAATTTCTCTTTCTTTGCTGTTTGTTACTTATAACTTTATCTTAATATATTCATCACATTGTTCTGTGAACAGCAGGTTTCTGTAACTCATGACAGAGGCAACCATCAATTTAGGATGTGATTTGTTTGAAGGAGAAGCAAATGAAAGCATATTATATTATGCAAGACAGGTCTGGTTTGTCTTTCAGTTATTTCTAAGCTTTGATTTTTTCAGTGCCTTGGAATGATTCTGTCATCAACACTTATTAGTGAAGTTGCTATTAAATATAATTTAACTATCAGTGTTCTTTGTAAGGGAAAAAGTTGGAGGCAGAGTCATTATCATGTAGTTCTTATCTTACAATGGATAAAGGTTTTCTCTCTTTTTGTTTTTTGAATTCTATTTCCATCTATCTCCACGTGCTTTCTATTTGCTCATTTTATATAATTTGTGTTTTATAGAACTCTGCCCCATTTAAATGTTTCACTCACTAAATCTGTTTTACCCAATCTTAAATTTGAATATACTTACTGTTCTTTCATTACTTGAGATATATTCTGCGTATTTGAATTGCAAAACAATTGTAAAACTTTATATCACATTTGTCTGCTCTTTCAATAAAAAGGTGTGCCATATTAAATATTGATATTCCCATAAATCACTGCAGAAATCAAGGTATTTTCCTGTAGAAACAGTTGGAACTATATAATTGCAAGGAAACTTATGCTGGATAAAAAATTAAATATAGAGAAATATTACTTTTTTCACTTACCAGCACTGCAACTTAGGAAGTCACTTACCTCTACTCTATGATCCTCTAGAGTTTTCTTTGTATATGCATGTGATAGTATTAAGCACACATCTATTTGCAAAGTCTCCATCTATTAAAAATACACATTTTGCAAATAGTCATCACTTTAAAATACCAGTTCCTGCTGAAAACATGTTTATTTCTGATATCTCAGTTCTGAGATGATTAAAATCTTTGATCTTTCTAAAAGCAAAAAGCTAATTGTGCTCCAGGTAAAAAGCACAATGAAAAGTCCCCTGTCCAAACAAAACAACAACACATGCAGGTGCTATGATTTGAATTTGTAGCTAAAATTTCATGTTGGAAATCTAATCCTCAAATTCACCTGTTAAAGGTATTTGGAAATGATTCACTTGGGTAGTTAGTGGTTCATGAGAGGGTTCTTTTCATGAATCAATGAATCCATTCATAGATGAAAGGATAAATGAGTTATCAAGGGAATGACTTTGTTATAAAAATCATAACCTCTAGGATGCTTTGTCTATTTAACCATGTTATGCCCTCAACGTGATATGATGAAGCAAGAATGGCCTTATCAAGCGCCACATAAATGCTGTGTCCATGCTCTTGGACTTTAAACTCCAGAACAATGTGCTGACTGAGCTCAATTCTATATAAATTATCCTGTTCCATGTATTTTTGTTATAGGAAGAGAAGAAACAAGGTAGGAATACAATGCACTTATAAAGAATTTTTAATGGAATGCTTATTATTCCTCTTTCCCTGTGTATCTTTTTTCTTTTTTGTTTCCTATGCAACCTCATGAGCCAAGATTTTACAATATTGTCTTGTATTTTCCTGACTAAGAAAATACATGAGTTTTCCTAAGAAATACAAGAGTTTTCCTAAGAAAACTCTTAAATTAATCATATTTAACTTGGAAGAAAGTCTTTTGACTTTGAGAAGAAAGATCGTCTCGATTTAAATGACTGAAAATAAATGTTAAGAACTAAGTAATCTAATTAGAAGAATTTATTATTTCTTAACCTCTAGAGCCATTACATTTATAAGAATAATATTTGTGAACTCAAATAGATGTCTAATAAATGACATTTCATGTAGATTTAAAAAGTCAACTGAACATATGTATCACATTAAATTTGGATAAGAATTTATATCACTAAATTTGAATAACTAAAGGTGGATTTGACTCCTTGTGTTAAATTCTATTAATCAAGAAGTGATTCCTTGTTTTCCACTGTTTTTACACCTCATTTTATTTTTCATTCATTTTCTTTTTAAACTGTTTTGTAAGAAACATGTCGAAGGAAAGAGATGAAAGGATACCATTGAAAGCAACAGCAAAACATCTTTATAGAAAAAAAAATCAAAGTTCCCTCAATCCACTCCAATAATAACAAAGCATGAGAAAATATTCATACATTGTAAGAAGTATGAATGTTCTTTACAAGTAGTAATCTACATGAATGAATGGATTTCAGTAAAATAGGAGTTTATGTAGGTTTTTTTCCAAAGCCCTTTATCCCTGCAGATGTACACTTTTAGGAAATAATTAGTTTTTATTTCAAAATAACAGTGTGTGTCATTATCATCTTAGTCTCCCCATAGTATACTTATTTTCATTACCAAAATTTACAAAGAATAGACCTATACTAAAACTGATTCACTGTAATTTTCCCCAATACTTCTAGAGATTATAAAAATGGGGAAAGAAAATGCATATCATAATTTTACTTTATATATATTTATGATTGTACAATAGTTCAAGTCCTTAATAAAACTTTTTAAATGGGAAAAGAACTCCAGATTTTTATTAAGCTGTAGTCTAGAAAAAAAGATTCATTATTTATATCATGTGAGTCTCATAACAATCTCTTCTATAGCATGACTCGCATGTGTTCCGTATCATAACTCAGGTCTGTCAAGGAAGAACAGAAAATTTATATCTTTATAAATTAAAAATATTGTGTTTTAAATAATTGAATAAATTATTTCTGAGTTATGTTTTGTTACTTCTTTTAATAAAATGTCTTGTTTTGGTGTCTCCAAACAATGGACAAATCATTGAAAAGACTCCTGACTTGGAAACTCCAATATTTCTTTAAACATGAGACTAAACGTTAGGATACTTGTAGAATACTAAAATTCTTTCTGAAGAAATTACTTTGCCCTGTCTCAAATTGTTATATTCTGTTAGTTCAAATGTTATGTTTCTTTGGCAATTTATTTATATTTGTTTGTTTATTTATTTTTTGGTGTTTTGTTTTGTTCTGTTTGAATGTGTGGTGCTAGGGATTGAACCCAGGGCATCACTTGTGCTAGCCAAGTGCTCTGCCACTCGGCTCCTATCATTATTATTTTTTTATTAGTTCAACATAGTCTTACATATTGGAGGGAATTGTTGTTACATATTCAAGCATACATGGATATTGACATAGTGAGATAGTTAAGACTGATCCTCAACTAGGATCTACCCACCTTCAGCCCATTCCCTGTCTCCTCTGTAATCCCACCATAATATAGTTTGAAATAGGCATATACATGTATAGTAATTGTTGACATTTGTGAGTTTCTCTGCCTGCCTGTGTATAGCTGGGTTTCTAGTGGGAGTTCAGTATTCCCTACCTCCCTCCATTCTCCCCCCACTTACCTAGGTATGGTTCACCCAGCGTGTGCGGATTTTCAACTACAGTGAGTTTATTACTTTAAAATTAGCTGACTATCATTCTGTTGTAGTTTTTACACTAGCTTCCACATATGAGAAATAACATTTGGCCCTTAAGTCTCTGTGTTTGGGATATTTCACTAAACATAAAATACTTAAAAATGTAATGTGTATGAGAACCAGCTTTGAATTATGGAGCCTTTTTGAAATCACATCAAGGTTTTATATGTGTAGACATTACATATATGTGTACGTGTGTGTGTCTGTTGTTGTTAATTGATTTGAAGTAAAGCTATCATAAATATGCCTGGAGTAAAAACATAATTGACAGCCTGGTTGCCGTCAAAACCAAGGCAATTTGGATAAAGTTTGGGGAAGAGTCTTGGGAAGAATTCTAAGATTCTTACTTCCTCTAATTTTTATGGAAGTTTTAGTTCAGGTTGTACCAAGGCAGAAGATGGAAATAAAATGTACTTTCTCGTTTATAATTTGCTAACAAATTCTCAAATTTGTATTGTTTGAGTTGACAGGGGAAGATTTTATGTTAATATTAGCCCCATGCCTTCAGGGATTGAATGCAAATTATAATTATTCCTGCACACAAGTCTCCAGGTATTATTCTCGATATAAGATATGTCCCAGTTGGCTAGAGCTACATACAGTCCTTGCAGGAGTTCCAGTCATCAATAGAGACAAGAAGTGCTTTAATCTTGTACAGAGCAAGGGCAACCTGAGTGTTTTCATACTGCAAGATACAGGAAGTGTTTGAATTCCAGGGCATTCTCTAAATAAAAGTTGAAACTCAAGTGTAAAGTAATTTTACAGGAGTTGGCCCTTATCTGTGTGTAGGCCATCTACATTTTCAGTTATCTATGTTCAGCTGTGGTCTGAACATATTAAATGGAAATTTTCAAAAATAATCAATCCATACGTTTTAAATTGCATTCCATTCTGACTGGGGAAATAAAATCTCTCACTGTCCTGCACCATGTTTCCCAGGACATGAGTAATCCCTTTGTTCAGGATATCCATACTGTACATGCTATCCAGCCACTAGTACTTAGTGACCATCTTGGGTATCAGATCATCTGCCGTGGTGTCACAAAGTTTGAGTTCAATGAGCTCAAACAACCCTGATTGACTTATGGTTTCAAAGCACAACAGTAGTAATGCTGACAAATTGAGTATGCCCAAGTATAGCCTTAAAGAAACTCTTTTTGGGGGCTGGAGCAGTGGCTCAGCAGTTTTGGTGCCTTCCACACATGCATGGAAACTCGGGTTCTTGTCCTAGCACCACATACACAACAAAGTGTCTGAGCAACAAAAGTCACATGGAAAACTAAATAAAATCGATTCTCTCTTTCTCTCTCTCTCTTCCTCTCACTATCCCTCTCTGTTAAAAAAAAAAAAAAGTTTTATTACTATTTTAAGAGAAGGAGTTTATTTAAAAAATAAATTTACTGTATGAGTATATATGGCTTATTCTCAGTATAAAGGCTAAAGTTGATTCAGGCATTAATTTTTTTTGGCTCTAAGTTAGGTATGCACTGTTTTCTTTTGACGGTGTCTGAATTTTTAACACCGGATCTCTGAGAATTTTCGTCCCCAGCTGGGCATATTAGAATTTACATGGACTCATTGTTTCTTTGGAATTACCCTCCATTAAAAAGGAAAGTAGTTCTTTACCTAAAGATCATTTCCTACCTCAGTATTAAGTCATTTGGTTTTATTTTGATAAACTTATAGGCATTTATATTTACAGAATAGTATTCAGTGCTGCTTTGACACATTTGAATTAAATTTTTGGCAATGAATAATTTAAAATATGAATAAATTGTGTGCAGATGAATATATTCATGATCATTAGGTTTTCTTCTAGATTATCCAAGACTATGCTAATACCATTGAGCTGTTAACTTTTTGTCTTATATTTAGAAATCTGTTGATTTTTGAAATTAAAAAAAACAGAATAATTTGACTTATCCACTTGGTAATTCCTAATATCTTTACAAAGTAATCTATCCCTCTTGTTAAAGTATATGGCCTTTAAAAGCTTTTGCTCTTTGACTTTATGAGCTCATTACTAATGGAGGAAGCTTGAGGAAAAGTCATTCTTAATGGCAGTTCTCAGCTGGCTATTACAAAGAATATATTAGTGGTAAGCCATAACACAAGTGGATTGCTACCTACTGTGATTTTCAGTAGAATTTCTTGTGTCAAGCTCTTTTCCAGGCATTCATTAAAATTGATCCCACTTGTTTGGTGTCCCACTCCTAATGATGTGTTTTCTCCCATCCAAATACTAATTTGGCCCAGCCCTCCTTAGCTTCCAAGATTGGATAAAATCAGACACATTCAGGGTGCCATGGCCACAGACCTGAAAATAAACTATCTCTATTTGAATATCCTTGTCTTAGTTTTCATATAATATTAGTATAAAGGAATTATGAGAATTTCATGTGTAAGGCATTGGTTTTTTTTTTTTGTGAAACCTACATTTGTAGAATACCCAACATGATTTATGCCTGTTCTAAATGTAGCAAATAGAGGAGTTAATTTAAAAAAAAATCTTATCCTCAGGAAATTCACAGTGTAACTGAGGGAGCCTGAGAGGTTAACTAAGAAAATCTCAGAAGCACAAAGGAAGAAGTGATGGGATGTCTCTTTTGGGAAATAAAAACAGAGCTGAATCTGAGGAGGCATATATGTATAGGAGTTTATTGGACTGCATAGAAAAAAAATTCATTTAGGAAGATGGTAGAAGGATTTACTGGGGCAAAAGTTAACAAAGCTGCTTAAGTAGGTAAAGCTAAAAATATTCTAAGGAGTTTGTAATTTGTCTTGTAGGAGGTTTAGAGATATTGATTAACTTTAAGAAAGTGATTAAATCAATAAGACTTCTAAAAATTACTCTGGTTTTAATTTAAAGGACAAGTTGGAATAAAAAAATGGTTTATACTGGAAGTCTTACTGAAAATGTGTTCCAATATATAAGCAAAAGGTATTGAGGAACATCAACTCCACAGGGGCAGAGGGAAGAAGAATTTCTTCATTCTTTCAAAAAGTATTTCTTTGTTTTTTTATAGAGAGAGTGAGAAAGAAAGAAAGAGAGAATCAATTTTATTTAGTTTTTCATGTAACTTTTGTTGCTCTGAGACATCGTTGTGTACATGGTGTTGGGGTTTGAACTTGCACATGCCAGGCAAGGGTGTAATCGCTGAGCCATGGTTCCAGCACATCAAAAAGTATTTCTTGAGACTCTTCTGGAACTAATTGCGATAA
Organism: Aplodontia rufa; assembly: GCA_004027875.1. Classification (NCBI taxonomy): domain Eukaryota; kingdom Metazoa; phylum Chordata; class Mammalia; order Rodentia; family Aplodontiidae; genus Aplodontia; species Aplodontia rufa. The sequence goes on along the minus strand of PVKS010022242.1, from coordinate 15,936 downwards.
CTGATGAAGATATGAAGTACACTTCCAAAAATTTGACATAGAATTAGAAAAGACTTCCTGGAAATTTGGAGAAGAAAGTTGTCAGCTGAGCCTCAGACTTTATCAACATCACTAGGTAATTCAAGATCATAATAATGGAAACACTGAGTTAAAAATATTAGATTTGGAGGGCATAATGAAATGAGTGCTGATGGGACATTTAGTGTTGAGAATTCGGTAAGCTTAGATTGAATAAGCCTAATTCAACCAAGATGTGTAGTACTAATATAGAATTTGGAAGCCTCTGCATACAGAGGTAGGTAATGTCAGAGAAAAAGATATTGTTTTGGAAGGGAACACAAAAGGATACCTGGAGTGGCTCAAAGACTAAGCCTGGAAGATTTATAGAAAAAGAAGTGGGAGCATATAATGAAGCCCCCTTCCCCCCAAAAAATAAATGTACCTAAGATGTTAAATGCTGCTATCATGCTATTATCAGGAAAAAAAGGATTGAAAGTATCTGGTCAATTTGGTAATAAATCATTTCCTTGAGAATTTTCTTCTCTTGAGTTTTCATGTTATTGTTTCCTTCTGTGTTATAGATATTAGATATTTTGTCACTTTATATGTGAAATAATTTAGATCATATAGTAACTATATCTTTAGCATTTATAATCTTCCTTTCATTCAATTTTATTCACTCTCAGGACTTCAGCTACATTATTTATACTAGTGATGTTCAAGTTGTATTTTCTAGTACCTTTTCCTTCTAAACTTCTTTCTTTGACCAGCGATAAAGTAGGCATTCCATATGCCTACTCAAAATGGAAACTGAGAGTCAAAATGCACCCACATGACATGGAATTCCCACACATCTCTTGACAGACATTCATGTGGGCAAGAAATGTGGCATCAGGATAGTTTCCTCTACCCTCTCTATATTCATATCCACTATTTCAATTCATTCACTTCTTTCTGTTCCCACTTTTCTTCCCAGACATTTCATCAAAATTTCTTCCTCTTAAATTCAATAAGCCTCTATCTAACTGGTCCTTGTTTCTCATGTTTTGAATCTATTGAATTGATTTTTTTGTTATACTGATATTTTTAAAGTGAGGTTCAATTGTGTTACCTTCTTGTGTAAAATCTTTCAGTATCTCCTAGCTCTCCGGTAAAATAATCCATTCTTCTTAAAATTACTGCAAGACATTCCATCAGCAGATTCTGCTTAGGTCTCCAGCTTCATCTGTTACCTTTTAGCATCCATCCACAAAGAACTTTTATCAGTTCCTCAATATTTCAAGCTTTTTTCATCCCTGTGTCTCTTCATAGGCCCTTTCAGTTACTCCTTTACTCGATAAATTTCTTCTCAATCTGTAGGCCCTGTTTAACCATCTTAACTTCTGCAAGGCTAGCCAAAATCTTTCTTAAGTGTAACTAATTGTTCCAGCACCCATTCTGTCAACTCTCATAGCCTATGACCAGCATTATAATTCTCTACTTTCTTGTATAAAGTACAAATATGTTAATTCCGTAATGCAGGAAATATGTGTTTTTCTTCTATTTGATCCATACATCCATTACAGTAGTGGGCACATAATATTTACTCTGTATGTATATTATGGATATATTAAGTAAATGAAGGAGATTGTTATACAAGATGAAGGAATCTAAGATCTTATGGAAAACGAAAGTGGCTTTGACTATAAATCTGTTTGGAAGTATTTCTCATAGTTGGAAAAGTGAAACTTTATATAAGTAAGCAAGAAAAAACAAGCAAATAAATGGAAATTGAGGTAAATATTTAGTTTTAGAAGTTGGAACAGAATGATTTGATTTGATTTATGAAAATATCTATTTTACTTCACAATATTTCCTGACAGCTGTGATAGAATAGCTTAAGTAAAGACTGATTTCAAATATATACAGAGCTTGAGTCTTGGGCATAAAATTTCTCCCTGTGTATTCAATGTAATAGTAATAACAGTCACTTACTATTTTAATATAAACCAGTATAAACATTTAAATATAATAATATCAATAAAAACATGAAAATCCAGATACAAAAATTAATTTTCCCATCAGAGAATTTTTAAGTTATGATTCTTTAAATTTATAAACAATTTAATCAACATATCCTTATTTATATTTTTAATAAAATTATTTTATGATCCTCAGGTGAATTCTATTCATAACCTTCACAGAAATCTCACACTTATCGATGACTATTTAATTTCTCTCTGAATTATCTGGTAAGCAACTTTAACTTGATTTAAGCATAGATATTTACTTTTTTATTCTTAGTGAAACCAGGAAAAGTGGATGGTATTCTATTTTTTTGACATGTATCTGAGTCATTCATTCTTGTCAGGATCCTTTTAATATCCATGGGGTATTCCAGTGAAATTGAAGACCTGGATGGTTTGACTTACTCAAGGCATGTTTCTTTCACAGTCATTTATTAGATAAATTACCTCATTCTGCTCAACTAGCAAAGGGTTCAATCTGATTTATTTAAAAAGTTTCCACTAATATCATAAAAGAAGTTTTTCCCTTGGCACTTTTCTACAATAACTTGCTACACTATGGCTTTAAGAAATTTTTATTTTTAATTTATGGTATTAGTTCTGGGCGTTTTAAAAATTTTTAAAATAACCAAAGAATTAAAACTATATACCTTTTAAATTGATTATAATTTCATAAAGAAAGCTATTTCCTATCCAATCTTCATTTAATTTGTTCTATGAGCACATATTAATCATAACTCATAAAAATCCTTCTGTGTCAACTTGATAGCAATTGGAGGAAGATAATAGAAATGTACTCAAAGCTCTCAAAGATTTCTTGAAAAAAACCCTAAATCTTAGAAGGGCAGCAAGCAACTTGCCCAAAGTCAAAGTCACCAAGAAAATAATGTGCTGAAATTCAAACCTTGGTGTATATACTACAGAAATGTATTTCTTTTTCTATAAACTACACATTTTATAGATTAAAAAAGAGAATAAGAGAATTAGAATAATGTCAGATGAATAATGTACATGATAAAGTTAAAGGGTATATTAATTAATGAAATATTAATTACACTTAATTCAGCATTCATTGTACTGCAAATACTTTGCAAATATCACTGTTATAACAGTTACAAGACAGGTCTAGAGAGGGAATCCATGCTTTTGATTACTTCACTGCCTTTTTGGAGACTACATTCTTATCCCATGTTATTAAATTTGACTTATTGTATCAAAAGTAAACACTGCTTAGAAAACAAGAAACATACTGAAAAATTTCAGTTTCACACATACACAGCAAAAATGCTTTTTGAACTTGAAAGCTGAACCTAAGGGTAAGGTAAATGTGTTCTGTGAGAGGGAAGTGAAGGTTTGAGAACAGAGATTATATCAGGGTTTGCAAGATGTTTCGTTATTAAGTTATATAAATTATCATATTTTAAAATACTTAAATGGTTATTAATAAGAGAGATATATTCATTTTTAAAAAAATTTTTGTTCTATCATGTATTGTTTTAAAGAATGTACTTGGTTATCCTAAATGGCCCTTAAGGATACAGCAATTGAATTAAGAAGTGCTTCTAGGGCTGTTGTTGTTCCGCAGTTTAGGGCGCTTGTCTGACAGGTGTGAGGATGCCAGTTTGAACCCAGCACTATGTACACAATGAAGTGTTGGAGCAATGGAAGCCACATGAAAAACTAAATAAAATTGACTCTCTCTCTCTCTCTCTCTCTCTCTTTGTCCCTCACTATTAAAAAAAGAAAAAATAAATGCTTCCACAGTACTTTTTTTTCCCATTCCATCTGAAGGATATTTTTAAACAAATTCAGCGTAAAACAAGATTATGCACTGCTGACCTTCTCTGGTTTGGGTTCATCTTGGCCATACATTCCCAGTGAGTTTAAATGAATGGTCATTATGTAAATAAGCCTTCCTGAAATAAAAGGCAGCTCTTTTCTGCATTAATCCAAAGATTGGGGTGTTTTTGGACTGGGCTGGAGACAATCCCAGACACTTGGCTTTTAAAGACCACCAAGAGAATAAGAAAAAGAGGTCCTTAAAAGCAATTTGATATTAAATCTGACTTTAAATACAAGACATAGGTTTATTTGCTTAGCAATTTTTAAAGTATATTTTAGTTATTTAATATAAAAATTTTCACTGTCATTGCACTAAACAGTTCTTCAGCCAATGTATACTTTATGAATTAAAATTATATAGGACCTGATTGAGAACAGTCAATTTTAGTTATTGCTCTAACATGTATAGCACATTTCCATCATTCCAATACTGAATTTTGCTTTTAAATATTTGGAATAAAAAAACTGTATAGGTGCATATTGGTAAATTATTAGAACCATGTCATCAGTTTGAGCAGTTGATATATAGAAACTAACTAGAAAAATTTTTAGAATTCCTACTGGTTTCTGGACAAAACCCATCGTCATAAATACATGGGAAAGTTGGAAGCCTCAAAAATATTATAGAAAAATGATTATGAAGCTCTTTTATTATTTTTGATTAATCAGTTAGATGAGTTTAACTTCATTTTTCTGAACTAATTCATGTCTAAAATTAGTTATTAAATTTAGAAGGGAAGCACATATAGTACAAGAAAATATAACACCTGAAACAAGAATTTTATTGATATGGTTACCTTTATTCATTCATTGTATTTCTAATTTCTGTATGTAGAATTCTGTATAAATTTTCATTATCCTGTAGAATAATCCATTTCCTTTATTTTATTAATGTTGAAATAGAAGATCGGATTTTGAAAAACAATTAAGTTTGCACATAAACGGACTCCCTACTTTCAGGTGCATCAAATATTAACTCATCAAAAGAAAATGTCAGTCTGTTTATATATGTATAAAATCACAATCACTGGTATGTATGTACTGTGATATCAGATTAAAACATATATACTGGTGATTAAGATTTTAAGTATATACATATATATTATAATATGTAAATACTATAGAATTTAACAAATATTTACATTTATAGATTGTATTTACTTAATATGCAGCTGAGGAATATTTTATTTCTGCTTAAAATTTTCTTATCTCTTTCTCCTTAATATTATCTATCAATACAGGGGCACGCACTTCATAAATTCTTTATAATAAACCAATATTTCTTTAGCTGGTTTTCTTAGTCATCCACATGTTTAAAAAATGTATATGAACTAAAGTTTAATACAAGAATTTAGAAAAATTGTAGGACATATATTCTGACTGTTGTACTAATCTAATAATCATGTAATATTCACCACATGTTATTACTTAGTATTATTGTTTCTTTAATAAGCATGCATATTAAAGCTTTCTCAAATGCTTAGTTGTGGAAACTTGCATAGAAATCAGTCTTTGCTTATTCTCCATTTCATTGTCTTATTGTTTGTTGCATTATGTTTTATATGAGATGATGACAATAGTAAACCTAAGGATCCATGTCAATGCTATATTATTATCTTCTAGTATTCTCCAATATAAAATTTCTGGGATAGATTCATGAATATTAGAAATGTCTATTTTCTTTCCTCAGTCTCAGATTTTACTCATATCTATTTAGTTAGTTCAAATTTGTGAGTTTTCATAAATGTTTGAAAACCAGTTTTCTGGTGATGGGGAGAAGACATGATTTGAAGAGGTTGTTAAATTCTGTAATTTAAATACTTCCAGTAATTTCAAATCACCAACATACTACTAAACATAGGTTTTATTAAAAAAAATCTCAAAATTGGTTCTTATGAGTAAGTAGGAGCCAGCAATACCACACTAGTTATTTAACTTTATAGAGAATGCTCTTGACAAAGAATTACGATGCATTTTATAGTTACTACTTAATGTAAGCTATCAATTTATACACTATGAAGGACATCTGAAGAGGCTTACTAAATACTACCCCTTATATATATATTGGAGTGGGAACCAGTTATGTAGATTAAAAGCAAGCACAGAGAGCATGGGAATCAAAAACATGTAAATGATGTAGCTTATCCTGAGAGCCAAACGGTCTGCCATCTTTCTACTCCAAGTCTCAGTTCCTTAGCTGGGGTAATGATGCAGGAATATTTCAGCAGAGCACCACGCATACCCAGTTTTCTGGTTCTCACTGGAGAAAGAAGAAAGAAGAAATGAGGAGGAAAAGAAAAAAAAAAGTATAGCCACATGTGATGAGTACTTTTTCTAGACTAGCTTACTCACTTGTAAAACGTGGTAGACCAGAGCTTTACACCTAAATGATTCTTTCCACTTCAGTGGAGAGATATAAAAGATGGCTAAAAAATCAGCCATGTTTATGGAAAGAAAGCCATCCTATAGAATTTGCACAATGGGTAAAAGGTTTTGCTCTCCAGCATATTAGATTGAGATAATACTACCAATTAGACGGTCATGTCAAATTCACAATATGTATTAGATGGCATATGCACAGGTATGTTACTTAACATAGAGATTTATTTCCAGAGTACAAGCATTCAGAAAAGAATGTAAATACCACTTCTTAGATCTCTGCTTAAAGTAAGTTGTTTAACCCAGAAACTCTACACAAAATGTTACTCCATCTTCTATGTAAAAGGGACCTTTTTTTGTGTCATGAAGCGTCACCATTCCACACATTGATAGTTACCATATTTTTGATATGCCAACAAATGTATAAATTTCAGCTGTTTTAACTTTAAGAGTCCTAAATAAATGAGACATAACTTGATAAAATTATTCCATACTAAGTATATCCCCATTGACAAATACCATTGGTGTATTTGTCCTCATCAGAATGTTCGCATACAGATGTAAACAAGTCATTTTTCTTTTCTTTGTGAAGATCATCCCTTTTACAAAGAGGAGAATGAACTGGGAATTTTGCTGCTAAAAATTTTCTTCCAATTATCTTATGCACATTTTATATTCCTCACAGAAATGGAACCGTGACTTACTGTGTAAAGAAGCACAAAAATTTCCTTTTGATGGGTTGATTGGCATGTGTTATTTACATAGTCAAGAACAAGAAAGTTGCATGGTTTGAATTGGTGATATGTGCATTTTAGATATATTCAGTGATTATACTAATTATACTATACTTTACATGAATCTTACCTAGTAGAGAGACTAAAAATAGTTGCTCACAACTAAGTTTTGTAGGTATTGGGTTAGATTTATTTACCTAGCAAATACAGTAACTAAATTATTTATATATTAATTTTACATTGAGAAAATTGAGACAAAGAGAGTTTACATCATTTTTTATGTGTAAAATTGACTCTAACAATAGAAACTTCATTTGTCAATACAAAGAGCAATAACAAATATTCCATCCAATGATTATGCAAATTTTGCAAATAAATATAGTAAGAGATTCAATTTTTTCCCCAATCTGCTCATGTCCTTTTTCTTTAATAGGTCCATTAGAAAGAACTAAAAACAGTTCTTCTTTTTTATTTATTCAACATAGTCTTACATATTGGAGGGAATCAATACATAATCATGCATGTATGGATATTGACAAAGTAAGTTAAAGTCAGTGCTAGTCTAGGATCTTTTCCCTTTGTCCACACCCTGTCCTCATGTCTTGTCTGCATTACCCCTGTGTTATAGATTGAAATAAGCATATACATGTGCATTAATTTTGAAATTTCTGAGTTTCTGTGCCTGCCTGTGTATAGCTAGGCTTCTCATGGAAGTCAGGAGTTCCCAGTTGCGTTGATAACCTCTCAAACCTTCCCTCCTCTTCCTGCCTCCCTCCCTTCCGCCCACCTTCATAGTTATGGTTCCCCCAGCTTATGTGAAAATCAATCTATGTTGAAATTAATATTTAAGCTTAGCTAACTTTTATCCTGTCTTAGATTTTACTCTAGACTCCACATATGAGAGAAAATATTCAGCCCTTAAGTCTCTCAGTTTGGGATATTTCACTCAGTATAATTTTTTCTATCTCCATCCATTTGGCTGCAAATGCCATGATATCATTCTCTCTAATAGCAAAGTAGAACTCCGTTGTATATATACCATAGCTTTTGAATCCACTCATCCAGCCAGGGGCATCTAGGTTGGTTCCACATTTTAAGTATTGTAAATTGTGCTGCTATAAACATTGATGTAGCTGTGTCTCCATGGTATACCAATTCTAGCTTGTTGGGAAAATACCCAGGAGTGGGATAACTGGGTCATAAGGTGGTTTCAACCCTTGTTTTTTTGAGGAGTCTCCACACTGCTTTCCAGAGGGGCTATACAAGTTTGCAGTCCCACCAACAGTGTGTTAGCATTCCTTTCTTCCCACAACTCCTCCAACATCTGTTATTGTTCATATTCTTCATGTTTGCCATTCTGACTGGAGTGAGGTGAATCTTAGCGAAGTTTTGATTTGCATTTCTCTGATTGCTAGTGATGTAAAACATTTTTTCACGTATTTATTGGCTTTTTGGACTTCCTCTGTTGAGAAATTTCTGCTTAGTTCCCAAGCACATTTATTGATTAGATTATTTGTGGCTTTGGTGTTTAGTTTTTTGAATTTTGCATATGCTGGATATTAATTTCCTTTCAGAGGCATAGCAGGCAAAGATTTTCTCCCATTCTGTAGGTTCTCTCTTGACACTATTGACTAATTCTTTAGCTGTGCAGAAGCTTTTCAGTTTAATTGCACTTTAATTCTTGCGCTACAGGAGTCTTGTTAAGGAAGGAGGTGCCTACACCAGTGTTCTGGAGTGTTGATCCTACTAGCAATTGTATAGTTTCTGGTTTAATTTCTAATGCTTTGATCCATTTCGATTTGATTTTTGTGCAGGGTGAGAGATAAAGATCTAATTTCAGTTGTCTGCATATGCCTTCCAGTTCATCAAGCACCATTTGAACAGGCTGTCTTTCCTCCACACTATATTTTTGCCCCCTTTGTCAAATATCAGATGGTTAAAGATTTGTGGGTTTATTCTGGTATCTTCTACTCTGTTCCTTCTTTTGCAAACATTATGCACTGAAGTTTAAATAAGTTTGAAATTGATGTATTGTTCAGGAATGAGATGAATTACATGAGCAAAATGAAAAATTATGTTTTTATCAACCATATCTACTTTGAGATTAGTGAGGCCAAGTATTCTGGGAATCATACCTTGAAGTCTAATCTGTGTTGCCAAGGGAAGATGGGGACACATTTGCTCTTTTTAATTCAGAGTCTTATGTATTTACTGGGAAGATGGAGGGTCTTTGCTGTGATGGTAGAGACTTCTAGTTATTAGGTTGTGAAAAGATACTCAAGATGGAAAGCATTGGACATTACAGGAGAGAATATTATTTTACATTGTTTTGTTTTGACCCTTTATTTTGCTAATAGTAATATTTTCTAAAAAACTATTTGACAAAAGTTTATCTCTTGCTTTGAAAACAATAATTTCAACTGATGGAATTTATCTCTTTCTTGGTTTTATATTTGTGGACTAGAGGCTAACCCTTGATGTAGAAGTATGTCTTGGGATAGTTACCTTTGTGAATTCTTTGAACTGCTTTTCGATCTAGCTTCAATTTCTGAGAAGTTTTTCTGTATCCATGAGTTTTGGTCTGACATTTCTGGCATCTGGGCAGATTGGAGAAAATACATGATATATTATAGTGCTTTAATCTGATTGGAGAGAGATTATCAGTCTGTAACATTGTTTTTTCTTACAACAAAATTTAAAGAAAAGGAATAAAAGTTTTGAGGCATGTCTACTTCTTCAGAGTTGTTTTTATTGTGTGTGTGTGTGTGTGTATGTGTGTGTGTGTGATGCTTCTTCATAATCAAGATTGAGTCTTTTGAGGTGACTTGCTAGAGTTTAGAGCAAACTGCAACCCTTAAATTGATTTGATAATGGATTATTTCCTTCTTTTTTCTGAAATTAAATGTCTTACATAGGTATTAACTCTGCAATCTTTCTTCTTCTTTTTTTTTTTCTTTTCGGTACTGGGAACTGTACCCAGGATCTCACACATAAATGCTACTCAAGTACTCTTCTGCTGAACTGAGCTCCTGAGCTAAACCCCAGCCCTCACACATTTTATTTCCTCTTTTCTTTCTTCATTCCTTTCTTTCTTCTTGCCTTCTTTTCTTTCTTCTTTCTTTCTTTTCTCTTTTTTTCTTTCTTTCTTTTTTTTTTTTTTTATTCTGGGGATTGAACCAAGTGCTACTTGACCACTGAGCTGCATTCTATCCAGAGTTCCCCTTAGTTGCTTGGACTGGACTTGAACTTATGATTCTCCTGCCTCAGCCTCCCAAGTCATTGGAATTTCAGGTGTGCACTACTGTCTGTGGCTTCAATATTATTAATCTCATGCTCTAACAATTCAATTAGGACTGTTCTAACCTGTAAAACCAAATGACCATGATGCCAGCCTCCTGCTAGTAGGCGGAACAGTAGGAACAAATTGAGACATTGTCATATTAGGATTAATGTCAAAGATTCCTTTTATCTTCCAAATAAGTAGTTAAAGCTTAGTATTCCAAAATAAAGGATTATTAATTCAGCTTAGTTATGGATAGTAGCTGTCCCCCTGTTAAGATATTAGTACTCCTGAAAGAACACAAGAGATTCCTAGGTTAATATCAAAGCGTCTCTTCCTGACAACCTAAAATAAGGCTTTCAGGACTGAGAGGTCACATCAGAGATATTCCTAGCTACAGTTACTAGAAAAAATTGAAGTCTTTCATTGTGTGTAGTGTTTTCTTTTTTATATACAAATCAGATATCTGCATGATGCCCCAAATACAAGGACATTAATTTCAGAAATTGAAAAAGAGACTTTTTCTTTAAAAGTGCTCAAATCTAAAATAAGGAGTGAGAATATTCATGTATTTTCAAAGATCTTTCTTTATTACATCATGAATAGAAGAAATGGGGAGTAAATTATTTAGGATATATCTCATGATGTTAAAGAAATACAGGAAGCTCTGAGGGCAGCATGAGGGAAAATCCACACAAATGCACCAAAACAGTGGAAGAAAACACATCAAAAACATTCAGTTTTGTTTTTTTTTTTTTCCAGGCGGAGGACTGAACTTGGGGCCTTGCACATTCTAGGCAAGCACTCTGCCACTGAGCTAAATCCCCAACCCCTAAAAACACTCAGTCTTGAGCATTAGATGTTTGTTTGTTTTAAGAGAGAGGAACAGTGAGAGTGAGAGAGAGAGAATCAACTTTATTTAGTTTTCCATGTGGCTTTCATTGCTCCAACACTTAGTTGTTTAAGTGGTGCTGGGGTTGGAACTCGTGATCTGATGGATACTAGGCAAGTGCCATAACCACTAAGCACTGCTCCAAACTTTAGTAGATGTTTTTAATCTAGATTCCATGAATGGTTGTGGGGTAGGGATATTGATTACCTCTCTCAATTGAAGGTACATTTTGAATATGTATACAGATACAGCTCAGAGAAGATGCCCAATTATTTTTGTCCCAGAAGACATACTAAGTGAACTAAAGGAGTGTTCAGATAGCCTTAGAACAAGATCAAATTAGAAAGTTTATGCTTGACTTGCATATTTCCAATTAATTCCAAAATAATTTATAAGTAAAGAGATTTTACTAGTAATATTTACTAAGAATTTGTTTTCTAATATATTTAACCAGTTAATTTCTAAATGTTATTGTTTGATTCATTTTGGAATGTTTATTTCAAGATTGAAGAGAGAAGCTAACTTAGAAAATAAGATATATTATTTGGGTAGTATAGCTTTATGCATTGTTCCATGATCCGTAAACATTATCTTGTTTACCTTTGTAAGATACTGAAGCAGTTAAGTCTCACATAGCTTAACTTTCAGATCAAGAATATGAGCCAGTGCATTTGTTTGCTGCCACAACCAAGTACTAAAATCTGAAACAATTAAAAAATGGAAAATTATTGCCTTGCATTTTTGAAGACTTCAAGTACAAAATTAAGGTAGCAGCAGGGTTGGTCTCTATAGAGGGCACTGAGGGAGAATCTCTTCCTTGCCTTTCTTCTATAGGTTTGCCATCAATTTGGATGTACTCAAACTTTAATCCTTGCATGGCATTCTCCCTAGATTTATCTTTCTGTGTCTCTATTTCACCTTTTTATGAGCATGAACATCAATTATAATATGAATTATATGATCATTTGAGATTTTATAAACTAACATTTAGCATTGTAGAATTAAGCAACTATGCTCCAAACCTATGCTCTCTAGGGCAATAAATAGTATGTGAGTGTCCCTACTTCCCCATTTTTGTTTTCTTTTTAGTCAATGGACTTTGGTTTTTGATGATGCTTCAATTCATATATTTATTTTATTAAGAAAGAGGGACAGTGAGAGAGAGAAAGATAATAACTTTTGTTTAGTTTTTCATGTGGCCTTTGTTGCTCTGCTACTTCCTTGTGTACATGGTGCTGGGATTTGAACTCGTGTATTCACACATGCCAGGCAAGCACCATAACCACTGAGCCACTGCTCCAGCCCCCATATATTTATTATTAGTTTATATATCTTAATTCATTTTTAAGTACTCCAAAATGTTGTGAATTCCAGTTTGGCCTTTTAAGGTATTGGTGATTCTGCTGCCTTTAATGTCATCTTCAACCTAACAAAACAACTTGTTATTCATCTATGTCATTAATGTGGAGGCTGTAAATAGAGGTTATGGAATTTAAACTTAGGGATGTATTCTAGATCTGTTTACCTCCAAGCAATAGTCAGTTATTGATAGTTAAAATATTCCCTGTGTGTGAGGCCTGAGTGATAATTGCCCACCCCTATGTAGTCTGCCTGATTCATGCTCACAGAATGATAGGGCTACTGAATGGCTAAAAAATATATATGTATATGCATGGTTAAAAATATATATATGCATGTGTGTGTGTGTGTGTGTGTGTGTGTGTGTATAAACAACAAAAATGTGTTCTTCAGGCCTGATCTGAAGCTGTAGTATAGCAGACATTATCTGGTTTCCTTCCAAAAAGCCTGGGCTGGGAATGTAGCTCAATGGTAAAGTACTTGCCTAGCATTCATAAGTTTGATCCTTGGCAACAAAACAAAAATTATAAAAAAATAGAAATAAAAAGCCTGTCTTTTGCAGCAAGTGGTGATGCATCCGGAGAAGCTGCTCCTGTAAAATGTCACTGGATGATCCATGGAAAGAAAATGGTAATCAATTATCAAGATTTCAAAATATGTGGTTGAATCAAGACATATTGTTGTATGTTAAAAAACATTTCATTTCTACTGAAAGAACAACAACTTATCCTTAAATTATGGAGTACTGAAAAAAGTGAACAAATTTAAATAGCAATGTGTTATATTGCAAAAACAGTATTATCGGTTTAACTGTCAAATAAAGTGACAAAAGGGATAATTTATATGTTTATTAAAATGAATCACAAAACAAATACTTTTTAAATATTTAAAAAATTGACTACCATGTCAAAGACCATAAATAAGAAATTCATGTGCAAGAATGAATACACCTAAGGACAGTAATCCAAAATATAAAGGCAAGCGTGTTGTGATACTTACTTTAGAAGAATTAATGTTAGGAATTTGAATAGGAGGATGATTTTAATGTTTTCTTACAATTCTTTTTCTTTGATCATGTATCTACAGGAGAAAATTATTAAGATCATTGATATAGATGAACCATGGACACTACTATTTATCTTTATTTAACTATCTTGTGGTAATTTTTTTATTTTACAAATCTACTAATTTTACCTTCCAATATGACAAATAATTTGGCTTGACTGAAGCTAATTTGGCACAAGAGACAGTAAAACCTTACAGGCATTCTTCTGGAATTAAAAGGATTATTCTTGGGGAAATTCTTAGTGCTTTTAGCAGAAGTGAACATTGGCTAGTAATTCATGTGTTACGTTTGTGAAATCTGATGTCTTAGCTATTAATGGAATGTCATACGAATATGGCTTCCCTGAATCTTCAGAAATTAAATATGCATATTCTAAACTTTTAGAAAATTTTGAAGACTAATAGAGTCACATAGTAATCTGGTACATGGCAAATATTTATTAAATATGTATTGGATAAAATGGAAACAGGAGTATATTTTATGTACTAGAAAGTAGGGATATTTACTCAAATTAGCTAAGGTAGAAGCTAAGATGCAGTAACAAAGCAACACGATAATTCAGTAGTCAAGTACAATAAGTTATTTCCTCCTCATGGAGGACACCGGATATGGGTGTTGAGTTCAGTCCATGCTAGGCTCACAGTTCTGTTCCTCATGTTCATTCAGAAGGTTGGGTTCTTTATGTCTCCTTACACTGCCATCATCTGAAGTGTTGGCTTTTTCTGCCTGCGTAAGCTGGCTCTCAGCACCATATCTCAAATCAAAGGAAGGTGGAAAAGAGTGAAAAACTAAAAGATTCTTTCTTTCTCTCTCCCTCACTCTGTCCCTCTCTCTTTAAAGAGAGAGACAGAGAGAGAGACAGTAAGAGAGAGAATCCATTTTAAATTAGTTTTTCATGTGGCTTTCATTGTACCAACACTCCTTTGCATACATGGTGCTGGGGTCCAAACCCATGTTTTCACACATGCCAGGCAAGCAACATAACCACTGAGCCACCATTCTAGTCCCTTTATCAGCTTCTTAATGAGCCTCCCAAAATCAGACCATGTTATTTTGCTGGAGTCTTCCAATAGTGTTACTTTTTACCATATAATAGTTCTAATCTTATCAAAGGCTAGAAATCACTTTAAGGGCTACATCCTCATTCCTGCCTTTTCTACACTTATCTCTAGCCTTAGGAGTTAGTCTTGCTTTCACCAAAGCTACCCTGGAGTAGGCCAGGAAATTTCTTTCTTAGGGCTGCTCTACTGGCCCTTCTCTGTTCTGAATTATCTTCCTTCAGATATCTCCATGGATGCGTGGAGTCCGACTTCAAATGACACTCTGTTACCAAGGCTTACCTTCACTATTGTGTTGAAAAACACCGTGACCTCTTGTTCAAACTCTGTCTCCCAAATTGATTCTGCTCAATTCCATTCCTTTGAAATACTTGCATAAGACTTTATATAATGTACTTATAAAATTATGTTCCATTATAAAGCATAAATTTCGTGAGTATAGATATTTTTGATATTTCATTGATAAATTATTTAATGTATATAGAAGAGTGCTTGGGCAACAGTAGTTGCTTCATAAATGTGTGTTGAAGATATGAAGCCGTGAAGTGAATTTTTATCATTTTTCACATTTAACTGAAAAAACTGGAGACTCAATGAATTCCGTGGATGTTGCAGTTTTTCATTATTGTTGTAAAGTAAATCTATATCTATTTATCTACATCCCAAAATATTGTGGTAAAACAAAAATCACATCTCTGGAAGTTAATTTTGCATTTTAATGTTCTCTACTTATGGAAAAAATGCACAAACTCATTGTGCTCATTCTTCCACATGTACCCTCTTTTCTGTTAGGAGAATGGTTTAAAATAGTTCTTCCCTCATCCTTTATTTCCATCTTTGTACCTTTGTCCTTACTGAGATACCTTTGCAAAGTGTGACTCCTTGAAATACCAGCTAATACTGTTTCCCTTATTGGGTGTATTCTTGACTTGTCCACGTCACATTTATTTCCCTGTTTCTAGAATGCAAGTACATTTGTTTACAACTTCAAAGCTTAGAAACAAAATGCCTTGAATTTTTGCCGAAATACATATCTGGAAATTGCATTGTACAGCTCAACATTTTAAAGCAGATATAATTTTGTTCTTACCAAGAACTTAGCTTAAATAAATTCTAGCTATGACTAATGAGATATAACAAAAGTATAGTTAAAAGAAGCATGATAATGTACAGCAGTAGAATAATTCTCAAAATAGCATAAAATGACAAAACAATAGTGTGTGTATTGATATTCCCATAGGTTGTTTATAGCTATAAGTAGCACAAATACATACAAGTTTCTTATAAAATTTATTAGAAATGTGAACATGTGGGGCTGGA
>PVKS010022241.1:0-34030 GCA_004027875.1 Aplodontia rufa | reverse complement strand
AATATGCACTGGAGGCACATTTCCTGATATCTTCTACGTCATGGATTTGATTTTCTCAGAGCAACACTTCTGCATTATTTTGAATTTTAATTTAGTTATTACCTTCTGAAGACTTCTCTAATGTATCATTTTTCTAGAAATATTGTCACAAACTGAAATAAATAATCCTATTGATTTTAGAATTCAAATATTAATATGTATTTAGCTATTTGGAGTGTTTTTAAAATCTAAATTAGCATCAAAACTCCCTCTCAAGTTTATTTAAATAGCCATTATTATCTCCATTTCAAATAATGTACTAATTGGTGGTTGTCAGAAACAAAATAAAGATCCAACTCATAGCTTCTGGACTAACGCTTATCTTTATAGTGAGCTGCCATAATTCTTTTTTTCCATGAACATCCTAATATATCAGGAATCTCTGTGAAATTTTTTTTTTTGTACCAGGGATTGAACCAAGGGGCACTTAACCACTGAGCAACATCCTCAGCCCTTTTCATTTTTATTTTGAGACAGGGTCTCACTAAACTGCAATCCTACTTCTTTAGCCTCCCAAGCTGCTGGGATTACAGGCATATGCCACCATGCCCAGACCTCTGTGAGATTCCTAACAGAACAATAGACTACTTTTTTTCTGATTGATATATATGCAAGTCATCTTTTCACTGAAAGTAACCAAAATACCTGACAAGAACAGCTTAGAAGAGAAAAATTTATTTTGGCCTCATAGTTTCAGAGGTTCAGGCCCTGGTTGGCCAGCTCCATTGCTCTGAGCATAATGTGGAGCAGAATATCATGGCAGAAAGAAAGGTGTAGTGGAGGAGATCGGCTTAGCTCATGGAAGCCAGGGAACAAAGAGAGGGAGGAGTCAAGGATAAAATATAATCTTCAAAGGAAAAATCCCAGAACATCATGGTGGAAAAGTTTGGTAGAGGAAAGTGGCTCAGGGAATTGAAATCATGATGCACAGAGAGAGAGACAGTTATAAAATATATATCCCAAAGGCACTCCCCAAGGGAGCCTCCTCCTCCACCACACCCTACCTTCCTTTAGTCCCTACTCAGTTAATACCTACTATGGAATTAATTCACAGGTTGGCTTAAGGCTGTGGAAACTCAATCATTTCAGCTCTATACCTTCTTGAATTATCTCACACATGAGTTTTTGGGGGACATCTCATCTAAACCATAATACCACCCAGTAGCCCATTCAAATTATTAATCTACAAAATGGATTAATTCACTAATGAGGCTACATTCCTCATCATTGCCTAGAAGCCCCTCCTCTGAATTTTTCTGCAGTGGCAATCAAGCTTTCAAAGCATGAGCTTTTCGGAGGATATTTCTAGATCCAAACTGTAACATTCATATCTAGTAGAGTATTTTTAATGCCCATTTATAGAATTCAAATCAAATAAATTATAAAATAGTAATCTTGCATTTTTGTCAAATGCAAAATTAATAATCTTTGCATTAATGTCAAATTGTTAACTTGAAATGTGGATTTTATATTGTCATGTGTTTTGAAAGGGTTGCAGAATCTTTGTTGATTATAGACTCACATATTGTCATTAAAAATGGGTTTTAGTTTTCCTAGTTTCTGCAGAGCTCTTACCACATCTGCATATACATAATTGGGTTTTTTTTGTAATTATTCATGTAATATATGTTCTCTCAATTAACCTCTGTAAGCTCCATGAGGACCAGAATTTGGTCTGTCCTCTGTAGGCTGTTTCCAGAACCTCTTATGTAATGTCTGACATTAAATATATGATTTTTTGATTAACTAATCAATTAACAGTTTAAAAACCCAAGCAGTTTAGCTTCTGTTTTCATTCTCAAGGTTCTTGTTTATATCGTTAAGACAAACCCATAGATTCTGTATTTTGCCCCTTTTGTAGATTTTGAATTAATTTGTTTTGAAGGAAAGTAAATTATTCTTTCTTCTTTCTTTCTAACTGATGTTGAACTGTAGGAACTTACATGCATTAGTTCTTCCTTTGTATTTTTCATCGAATTGGCATTTCTTCAAGTTACCACTGCAAGTCACAGAAAAGCCCTGATTCCTAATTGTGAAATAAAAGAGACTACAGAATTTGCAGCAAGTAGGGAACAGTCAGAAGGCCAAGTCATCAAGAATCTAATCACCAAATAAAAGAATGGGAGCTTCAGATGTCACCAGAAGTGTTAGAAACAAAAGAATGAACACTCTTCCATATACATTTTTACTCCTATGACCCCTCAAGAATTTCTTGGGAAACACTGCTAATTTGGAACAATTCATTGATTATGATCAAAAGGTCAATGGTTATACCGCTTAAAAATACAATGATCAAAATTTCCTCCACAACTGAAAAGTCTTTGCAGGGGAATAAAAGTATATATGATGATGGAATTACCTGCTCTCCCACCCCCACAAAAAAAGGCGATTGAGCATCAATCACATCAACCAAAGCAGCACATGAGAGAGCTCAGATATCTATGAATATTACAAAATGGACAATCCCGCCATATTAAGTGTAATGTTCTGAAGGACACTTTCTCTATTAGCTCCAATTCTGTAACCCTTCAGAAGGAAATGGGACCCTAAGAGAAACTCCAATTACATGCTCTGAGCCTAAGGCATATTCAAGCCCTGGTGATCCACTGGAATGGCTTTTTAATGCAAAGGTAATCTGGTGATGTCAATCAGGGCTTTCTCATTATCCTGCATTTTTCCTTCCTCAAAGGAAAGGAAAGAAAAATGTCTGAATGTGATACAGCTCTAACAAAGAAACATCTAACACAAAGGAAATGCTGTTTCCCCTTGACTCGGTGTCATTAACCAACAAAGGGCCAACGGAGAGGCAGGTGTTTCCTGGGGAATGAGACAGATTGGTGTGGGCGCCCTCAGATTTGAATAGGAGGAGGACTTTACCTATGAGTTCTCTCTCTCTCTCTCTCTTTCCCCTTGCAAAGGATCCAAAAGAGTGAGCGCCATTCCTCCCAATCTTTTTTGTCCCAGTTTCAAGGAAAGTTAAGAGAATCTTGTTACATTCTTGGTTCCCACCATCATTTGGGGACAGAGAAATGTGTAAATAATGGACCATACTCTTATGAAAAGGGGACATTATGAAGCATCAGGCAGATATTTAAGTCCATGGGCAGATGATCCTCTTCGCTGAGTTTCTTGATGAATAGGCTTCATCTCAATCCAGGATACATTCAGTCAAAGCTAAGAACAAGCCTGGTCTTCTTCAGTGGCCAGAACATGTTTGAGATCAGTATTCTCACTATAAGGGAAATAAGCTACAATTATGGTGTGCTGAAGAACATGAGTTTGTTTTCATAAAATCACACAGAGTGAAGGTATCTATTTCCGTTGTAATTTTTGAGTTGGAATTTGTCTTTCCTCAACAATTATTTTGGTCCATGCCTTTCTGCATTAGGAATGAGGGTGAAGAACCATTGCCTTCTGGCCAGCCCCTGGGGCTTGTGACATGTGCTGTTCATTTGGATCATCCAGATCCCACAGCACTTAGGGTCAGCAGGCTCAAGAGTCTGTTGAGAGGGCAGAAAACACTAGTGAAAAGCTTTGTCCTTTATCTTTGTAAATTCTCCTTCCACACTTTACTTCCTCCAGGCTGGACCCAGAAATGCCACTCAATTAGACATTTCTTTCTGAAAAATTTTGTTAATTAATCAGGCAACCTTAAAAAGAAGCAAAAAGGTGTTGGAGTGGTGGCTCAGCAGTTGAGTGCTTGCCTGGAATGTGCAAGGACCCAGGTTTAAACCCCAACACCATAGGCACAACTGGGTGTCAGAGAAACAAAAGCTGGATGAAAAAATAAATAAAAGTGATTCTCTCTCTCTCTTTTAAAAAAATAAAGACACAGAAAGTGTGATGATATTCAAAATAGTCTAAGGCCCATTCAATAAGACATTTTTTGACCTTAAAACAGGAACTTCGATATGACTTTCAGAGTTTTTTAACTGAGTGTTAAGACAAATTAGAAAGTATAAATATTGTTTAGCATTTTGATATAAACCAATAATTTTAATATCAAAACACTCCCTTATTCTGAACTTTGACAAGGGATGAAGCATGTACAATGATAACACTTTCCAGGAATAGATTTGCAATCATATAACCTTCAACATCCATTGAGCTCTTAAGGTATAACTAGAATAATTACAGTATATTCCTATAATGGCATGAAGATAAATCCGAAACTGATATGGGTTTTGTTAATCTTGTCCCTGATGAGATATAGGTTGATGTTTACCTTTGCATTATCTCTTGACAAAGAGCTAGCTTAGCTAATCACCATGGCCTGGGCAAACCCATAAGGGGACTGATTGCTAACCCGGGAGGCTGCATCCATACACACATAATATAATGGCAGCATTTGAGAATGTCTATTTTGAGAATACCTCCATTTAGTGTGTGTATATGTGCATTTCTGAGAATTAAACACAGGGCCTCAAGCAAGCTAGGCAAGTGCTCTTCCACTGAGCTATATTCTTAGCCCCAAATCATTGTCTTTTTAATATAAAGCTTCACTTTGACAATACTAGGTTAGCATGCTGTTAGTAACATGAACAACTTAATTCATTTTTCCTTTTATTTATTTTTTTTTTAAAGAGAGAGGGACAGTGAGAGAGAGAAAGAGAGAAACAACTTTATTTAGTTTTTCACATGGCCTCAGTTGCTCCAACACTCAGTTGTATACGTGGTGCTGGGATTTGAACCCGGGTCCTCGTGCTTGCCAGGCAAGCGCCGAAACCTCTGAGCCACCGCTCCAGCCCTTTTCCTTTTATTTTAAGAGAGAGAAGGACAGTGAGAGAGAGAGAGAAAGAGAGAATCAATTTTATTTAGTTTTTCATGTGGCTTTCATTGCTCCAACAATTTGTTGTATACATAATGCCGGGTCCTCACGCATGCCAGGCAAGTGCTATAACCACTGAGCAACCACTCCAGCCCTGAATAACTTAGTTTCTAGGGGAATTTTTTTTTTTAATTCAAAGGATATTTTCCCTTGACACTAGGAGACAAAAGACCCAGTTTCAATCCTTGGGCAAGTCCATTTACAAACACTCACTTTCATCAAATGAAAAGAAAATAATTCTACTTTCACTATGGTATAAATGTGAGGATCAAATAGGATGAAAGAGAAAGCATCTGCCAGAATGCCCAGAACAGGATGGGTTTCAGAAAATGAGTCTTGAACTTGAGTGTGAACTTGTAACTGAAAAAATTTCCCAGCTATTGCCATGGCTCAAGGAATTTTATGCTAGAAAATATAGAATACTTCTCTTAATACCATTCCTTAAGGATTCTTTAGCAACAGTCTGCGTGTGTGTGTGTTGCTGGCTGGGATAAAAGCCTGGGCATGATGCATGCTAGGCAAGCACTCTGTCACTGAACTGCACTCCCAGACCCCATTCTATTCTGTTGGGGATCAAACCTGGACCTCCTACCTAGGAAAGTCCTCTAAGCTACATCCCTAGCACCTAATCTTCTCTTATTTTAGATATCTCTCATCTTTAAATAAAAAGCTATAGATCTTTATTAAAATATTATTTAATAAAGAGTATATTTTTATTATAAACACTATATATTTAATACACGGAGAAAAGAACTTGAAGAGTATGCTGGCTTTCGGATTTTTTTTTTTAAAGAGAGAGGGATAGTGAGACAGAGAGAAAGAGAGAATCAATTTTATTTGTTTTTTCATGTGGCTTTCATTTCTCCAACACTCTGTTGTGTATGTGGTGCTGAGGTTTGAACCTGCTCAAATGCGCATCCCAGGCAAGCACCAAACTGCCGCTCGCTCCAGCCCCTGGCTTTGGGATTTTTGAGGCAGGAAGAGCAGAGAAAAGATGGGAGAGGATTCATTCCAGATGTCCACAAATTCCAAATACTACCCACCACACACCTTCTAGAAAAGTTTTCCTTTTAATTAAGAGAGATCAGTTTTTTCAACACAAAATACTACCTTGCAAGATAAGTTTAACTAAATAAAGACTATTCCTTTCATAAAGTTATGCTTCTAGCATCTTGGTTAATATAAAGATAGTACTTTGGTCAGGAGTAGGGAATTTTAATTACTATAATTAAGATTCATGGGTTAGACATTTCCAAACCGTAGACTGTTGGGGAAAAAAAAAGGGGAAAACATCGGGCACAACATTCTTATTTGTCAAATGAGGAAGGGGAGAGCTAGAAAAAAATCACCACCTTGTGGGACATCTATCCCAATGGCAGTGTCAGTTTTGAGTAGACTGTGTATCATTCTAACACCGCGTTTCCTCCAAGAATGTAGCTACTTGAAAACTTGGTTCTGCTCTCTCTTCTCCACCCTTATAATAACTATATGAAAAGGAGGACTCTGCTCTTTTCTCATAATGACACCATTCACCATTAATTGGGATTCTGCTTTTATATGTCATCACAAAGGCAAGGGAAACAAATAAAGGCAAAGAGTAAAGACACAGGGAAAGAACGTAGATTCAGGATGAAAAAGTCTTGCTGCGTGGACATTTTGGTAAGTTTTAAGATACATGTTGAAATCAAATAGAGAAAGTTAGTCTTTATAATTATCCTGAGAATGAGCAAAGGGGAGTGAGGGTGGAGAAGCGTTTAGCGGAAAAACGTGAAAAAAATTCCTTTTCCACCAACCAACAAAACAACTCAGGCAGCTTTTCGTATTTGCTTGCTTGGGAATATGTGAGCTACCTATTCTGAATCTTAGGATACCCAGCCAATGTCCACATTACAAATGGGAGAGTCAGAAATAAAATCTCCGGGGAGAAACAAAAATTGATTTAAAAGAACCTGTAGAGGATGCAGCTGGTCGACCGGCATGCACACACACCCATAATCTCCCTCGATTTGTTTGTCAGAGTGTGGGAAAACACTCAGTATTAAGGAAAGGCGTTTAAATCTCCTGACTTAAGCGATGAAGTAATGAAGAAGAGACTCATCATTTCTGTTTTAACTTTAAAATACAATTAGGACATAGCTTAAGAACTCACTTTGAGAAGCCATAATACTTAACTCCAGGCTCTTAACAGAGATTACTCTGGTGGTGATGTTTGATGTGTGTTAAAGTTCATGTGATGATTCATTTTTCTTAAATGTCTGCTCATAGTTACTTCTCTATCCACTAGGCCATCATGCCAATCATCAGTTGCCATAAACCTCCCTGAAATTATTTTCCCTGGAAGCACAAACATCTCCATAAGGCATCATGGAAATCAATCCTAGCAAGCATTGCTCTTTCATATTGGGTTGTCATAGGCAAGACATGAATGTTTTGGGGTGAAGGAGAAGGTGCCCTCAAGACTACTGCTGATTTAACTGTTCGTTAAATCTTCAGAGATCTACTAGGCTTCCAAAAGATTCCCCTTTAGGAAGCTGATTGATACCTTTCACAGCAATTATCCTCGATCAATCAGCAAAGAGATTGATGGTGAAGTGGGTTAGGACTAAAAATTGCCATCCAACTTTTTTTTTAATAGACTTCTAATAATTTAGCCCAAAGTCTCACTATTCATAGTTTTTTTTTTCTTTGTTCCATGAATGGGTATACCTCTTTCATACCCTGGCTTACGTTCAATTCTAAGTTAATAGCTGTACTACTGTCACAAGCAAACACAGGAGCCACAGTCCACTGTGACCAAAAAGGGCAAAAAGGCAGGCCCGATGTTACATTATCCTGTCTCTTTTGCCATCCCTGCAAAAAGTAAAATGACCTAATAATATTCACTTGAAATGAAAAGGCAGAGGAGCCCTTCTGAAATCAAAGAGGCAGACCAACTGGCTCAAACTGGATGTGTCGAAAACTCTTACAACACTATGAACATTTTCTCAGCTAGCCCTTTAAAGATCTGAGACTTCTAAATGTTTGGACTGTGTGCCCAATTCTAGATGGTTTCTCTTCTTATCCAACGTCAAGACAGAAAAATTTTCTGCCCATATTCCTGTCTAAAGATGGACATTTTGCTAAAAGACTGACTGAGCCACTCTAAACCAACAGAAAGAAAATGAATACGTCTCAGTCCAGATCTGGCATTGACTAGTTACCTAAAACACTGAGTTTTCCTTTGGATCTCTTCCTGTAGAACAGGACTGGGCTGAAAAATGTTCTTTGTGCAAAAGCTGGATCTGTAACCAAGAAACAAGCCCTCTTCCTTCCAGAGAATAAACCAGTCAGCTTATTTCATGCCATGAATATCTTTCTTATCCAGAAAAAAGTGTTAACTCATTGGTAATGAATTACAACATGAACTTCCCTATTTCCACTCCAATTTCAATAGAACTGCAATTACCAAGGGAATTATCTAAAATAAAAGAGAAAGGGGAAGAGGACTAAAAATCATCTATAAATATATTATCAGGATGACAAAAGAGTACATAGGGAAAAAATAAACTAAAAGAAAACCCAAGGAAACATAAAATATGGGCTGAAATATAGAGGGGAATGTATCTAGTAGGAAATAGGACACTAGCTCCACCCGCCAGGATCACTGAAACATTCCTTATCTATCATGGTCTCACACTTTCAGCCCTTCTTTTTTTATTTTTTTAAGAGAGAAGAACAGGGAGAGAGCGAGGTAGACAGAGAGGATCAATATTTTTGAGTTTTTCACATGGCTTTGGTTCCTCTGACACTTAGTTGTGTATGTGGGTGCTGGGGTTTGAACCCATCTGCTCACACATGCCTGGCAAGCGCCATAACCGCCAAGCCACTGCTCCAGCCCTTTATTTAGTGTTTCATGTGGCTTTCGTCGCTGGGACACTTAGTTGTGCTGGCGTTTGAACCCGTGTACTCACGCATGCTGGGCAAGCATCGTAACTACCGAGCTACCTCTCCAGCCCCTCATCCCTTCTCTTAACAAACAGAAAAAGTCTCTCTAGGCCACAGTCAAGTTCTTCAGAAAACCTACATAAAAGTCTAAAGGAGTTTTCTTTGAATAGTGTACTCTTTCATCCCTGGAAACCTACCAATCGTCTGACTCAACTCCCCCAAAAAGAAAGATAATGATTCATTTTTGTATTTCCAGAGCCTAGTTGAACATCTGCACACAGTAGGCTCTCAATATGTGCTTGGGAATGCGAGAGTGAACATAGGAGAATCTTTCACACGTGGAGCTTACAGGAGGCCACACTCTGTGTCAAGGCCTGGGAAGAGTAAAGGCATGGGATTTAGCAAAGCTCAAGTACCAGGGCTCAATTACCCAGTGCCAATGACAATGCCAGTGCTTACCAAGTATGCTATAATAATAAATATAACTTCACTGTCTCACAGATTTCTTTGTTTCTGCAACTCTAAACCTGATCCCAGCTCAATAACTCCAGAAACCAAGTTAGCTGGGCAGCTGGAGATGAAAGCAGCAAGAGGCATCGGAGGTGTACGTCTGGGAGCAGGGCTAGAACCTGGGCCTTAATGAACAGCTCACAATTTTCAACAGGAGCATGAGTAGGGGTGCCATTATGAGCAAATTGTTCTCTGTAAAAGAAGGGTAATGTTTACCTTAAACTACCCTCTTTTTTTTTTGCTTCCAGGAGATGTAACACACAGATTGCCTGTAACCATGGCAATCAGTTCAGCTGTGAGCACCCTCATTTATTCAAAGCACGAAGGCAGTATAGAAGAGAAAATACTATTACAAATAGGAACAATAAGGTTTAATTTCAGATGCCAAAATATGATTGGTTCAGTATTAGAATCCCAGCCATATGAAGCACATTACACTTTCTGGATTTCATCTGCTGTCTCCTGATCCACCAGAGTAATATTAATTTCAATTTCTTCCAGAAATAATGATTAACTTGTTTCCAGGACTATCTTGAAAGTGAAAGAAAAATTTGGAAAAACATATCCTCTGCAAAGCACCATGTGTGAGAGAGTTGAGATAATCATGCCAAGGACATAAAGCAATGTCAATATATACTTCTTCTTTTTCTTTTTAACTTTTGATGTGGTTTTCTCATGGCAGCATCCAGCTTCCTTGGGTAAGTAATGGAAGCATATGCTTTGTATTTATGCACTCTTCACCCTAATTTCATTCTCTTTGCACCCGAGGATGAAAAAGAAAATATGAAGGTTTCTTTCCTCAGTCCAAGAAGTAGAATGACAGAAACAAAATTCTTGATTTCCAAGGTAATGAGTTATGACTCATTAATTAATTAAACTTCAGTGATTCCAAAATTTGTCAACTGTATGCTGGTATTTCCAGCGATGAAAACTCAACTGATGCATCTCACAGGTGCACAGATACCAAACGTTGGAAAGAAGAGAGGAAATGACAACAGAAATTTGTGGTCTTTGAGGCAAACAGTGCTTTCTCAGGCTTCTTTATGAAATCCCTACTGTCTACCAAAAATAAAAGATTCACAAAGCCCAGGCTGCCAGGGACACCAATCCCCATCTGGTATAAAGCAATGAGAATTGTATACCGATGAGGTGACGATCTTTATTTCCAAACTCATCAGTACAGAAGGAAATGTCAATTTGAACCACAGAGGAAGTATTTCACTGAAACAAAGGATAAGGGAATAATTTGTTTAGTAAGAAAAATATAGAAACTACTTTTAGTTTAGTGGTGATTGAATTGATTTGATTCAAATAGTCTATGATCTTCATTGTAGAATTTGAAACATCATAAAGTCATAATTTGAAGACTTCTTCCTATAACAGCCCATTTATCATAATGTTAATTTAGAAAACATTTTAAAATTACAAGAAATAATTTCTTGTGCCTCCTATTAAAATTACTTTTCTTTAATTCCTTGGCCCAGGCTATAAGTGACCACCAGGGATTCAATTCATTTACCATAATGTCCTGGAAGAAAAGAGAAATTCAAGATCACTTCCCCCCTACTACCTAACAGGAAGAGATAAATGTGGGCGTATCAATTAGAGCTATCTAAAATTCTCCAATACTCCTAACCACAAGAAACTATCACTATTTTTAAATAATGGTTAGTGTAGGATTGGCTATTGTCCCCTTCATTCTGAAATTCACTATTACAATACTCTCTTGCTAAAGCTGGTTATCCACTACTTATCAAGGAAATCAAGTGATAACATTCACACCAGCCCTCTAACTTGCAGTAACCAAACCCAAGCAGACCTACTCACCATGGACTCCATGAGCTTCTCCTGTCAAAGAAGGCTCAGGTTCTTTCTACCTAGACATTTCCCTGGTGGTCATTATTTTAATATTCTGATCTGTGCATACTAGGGTAGCCAGGCTTCCCTTACATGCCGAGTCTTGGGAACACTACTGTGGCTCATTGCCCCCACCTTCTTAGCTGTGGGAGCCAGCATCCCTCAAGTGACCTTCCAACCATACGAGGTATCCCATGACGGTTCCTCCTGAGCACTCAAAAACAGTCTTCTCACCTTCTTGAGTTCCCATTCCTCCTCTAAGAGCCTTGGCACAGCCCGTTCCCATGCACTCTATAGAAAGAGAAGGCCCATGTCATGGGCACACATTGTCCTGGGAGTCACCTATTCAGGTCTGTCCTGTGGGGCCTGAACCAGAACTCTGTTCCCACAGTCTCTCCTAAAACCTATGTTGTTAGCAGCTACCTCTACTCCTTTCTCCACGTGGCCCAGTCCTATCTCTCAGACCAAGACTACAGGATCTTCACCAGCATCTTTTCTTTGCATGCATAAATCTCATTCTTCATGCTGTATCTTAAATCCTAATCTCATGAACTCCTGAAGGGATGCACATCCATCGGTCCTACAATGTTATATATTAAAGGCCAGTTTAGGGAGGTAGACAGATGATAGATAGATATAGATAGATAAATAATAGATCTCTCTCTCCTTCTCCCCTTATATATAAATTAAAGATGACTATGGTAATTGAAAAATGAATAAAAATGAATATGGGAATGGGGATGGGTCTCCATGGTAGAGTGCTGGCCTAGCATGTGCAAAGCAAGGTACTGGGTTCCATTTCCAGCACTGAAAAAAAAAGAAGAAAAAAGAAAGAAAAGAATATGATTTCAGATGGAAATATACACACATGTTCAAAATTTAAAATTGTGAATTAGTCTTTTGTTATCTTTGACCCAAACCCAAGAGAATGGCCTGCACCTGTGGTCATAAGCAAGGGCCTAAGGATATGATACTATAAATACTTACAGCCCTGGGTTGATGGAAAGAGTCTAGAGTCAACTGCCTACTGAATGCTCAGAAATAATATTTATGCAAAGAAGGTATTCATCTCTAAGAAATACTTGTGGAATACCCATAACCTGCCAAACACTAAAAACACAAAAGGTTTTTAAAGCACCAGGTAAATCCTGAAAGAACATGAAATTTGTGTTCCAAAGAGCTGGCTTGAAGTCCTTGTTCTTTCCTTTATAAACTATAACCTCAGAAATTCTCAAAGCAGAGGCTGGAGCAGTGATTCAGCAGTTTCAGTGCTTGCCTGGCATGCGCAGGGACACAGGTTCGAACCCCAGCACCATGTACATAACAGAATGTCAGAACAATTAAAGCCACATGAAACACTAAATAAAATTGATTCTCTCTCCTCTCTCTCTCATTGTCCCTCTCTCTCTTAAAAAAAAGAAAAAGAAAATGAAAAGAAATTGTCAAAGCAGGGTTCTTGGGGTGGGGGACACAAATAGGACTGTGCACATAGAATTTCTTAAAGCACAGTGTCAGACAGATCTATCTTATACATTCATTTATAAACAAATATTTACTGAGTGACTATGCTAGACATTGTCCCAAGTGTTATGTCTCTGATTTAATTAAACTCTTATTACTGTGAATCAACCAGGTCAAAGGAAATGACTCCTATCCGGAATCACGGGAAAATCTTACCCAAATTAAATTGATGTATGTCTTGATTTCCAAAAACAGAGTAGATCAGATCCCTAATTTTGGTTGGAGAAGAGATGAACCAGCACCATGACAGCCTGTTTTGCTCACCTGTCTTTCGTTCTGCTCTGTACTCTCCCTCCATTGACTGTCCCTGGATATTGATGGTCATCTCTCTTCCCACACACTTTTGCATAAACAAACGTGAACACACAGCTTCCGTGTGAGTGTGTGGTGGAGGGAGGTTCGTGTGTGGGGAGGGGATGCACACCCATAAAGATGATGGGAGAATTACACATTCCTATGAAGAAACTTAGCCTTGGGTTAAAAGCTCAAATTTTTACTTTCAGAATGCATCTTCTATATTCAAGCTTCCATGATCTTTTTCTCCTCTAATTTAGCTTACGGCGATACCTTGATGTTTTCTCTCTTAAAGAATAGCTCTACATTTATAGAAAAGTTCTGAAGATAGTACAGAAAGTCTCCATGTTATCATTCATGAACCAATATTGATATATTATTAAGTAGCTCCTCGTGCTTTATTCAGACTTCCTCAGGGTGGCCCTAATGTCACTCTTGTGTTCCAGGACCCCATGTTACATTCAGTCTTCATGTCTCCTTTCCAGAAATTTGCCCATCAGAACATCTTCTCTCATTTCCCTGCTTTGGAATATGCTGGCCCCTTTGCTCGGGTTTCTTTTCTTGTAGCATTTTTCAGTTCATCTTGGTTCTGATGACTCATGATCTACTACCATGTTTTGGAATTCTGAGCTGTGTCCATCATTTGTGCTGCCCTTGATAATGCATGAGACCCTTTAGGCTTCCTCTGTCATGACATAACTAAGTGCTTCTTAGTGGCCTACATCCTCAGCTCCCAGGGAACACTTGCTTCTTCTGAGTGCTGTGATTCCATGTTGAATGTACAGGTCAGCCAGCCATCCTCCTGCTCTTCCGCCTACAGCACAGAGCTTTTTCTTCCTTCAGCTTGCTACCCTGTGGTTGCTCTCCTTCAAAGAATCACATCCCCATTCAGGGACTCAGGCAGGAAGGAAGAAAGCAGCAGGTGGAAAGGGCTATTATTCTTTTTTTAATCAAAGAGGAAAAAAGAAGCACCAAGAATTTCTTTTATGACTCACTGGCCAGAACTGGGTCACATGGCCATCCCTTGCTGTAAGGAAGACTGAAATAGCAAGTATCTGGAAAAGCAGAAAGAATTTCCACAATGGGCCAATCACGATTCATTTCCTGGAGCCAGTGCATGGCTCACCAAAGCAAACTTGGGATTTTGTTATACAGGATTAGGCTGTAGTATCTGCCACTAAATTTGATTTTACAAAACCAACATATAAAACACACTCTTGAGTGTTACACCAAAAGAAAGCAAAATAAAAGGAACAAGAAAAACTGGGTACATAAGTGAAAAAAAGAGCTATCTTTATCTGTTGGAACTCAAGTAAATGTTTTATCCCAGAATTATCCCGGAATTATCTCTACTCATCAAGATATCTTCAGAATGCTTTCCTCATGCTTACCCATTACAATACAATAATAAGCGAAGTTCCATTCCTACCCATGGAAAAGAACCCCCACATATGAAGTGTTGCTCATAGAATATGG
Source organism: Aplodontia rufa (assembly GCA_004027875.1). Lineage (NCBI taxonomy): Eukaryota > Metazoa > Chordata > Mammalia > Rodentia > Aplodontiidae > Aplodontia > Aplodontia rufa. The sequence continues at coordinate 19,581 of PVKS010022241.1, read as the reverse complement.
ACAGGAAACTACCTGCAGCTACCTGTATGGACCAGTTATTTTGACTTGATCTGTGTGTCTAGAAGCTAGTTGTAGCCTTTATGGTGTGCTTAGAAAGAAAAAAAAGTTGTGACTCCGTAAATATTGAATCCATTAGCAAGGTCTATCAGCCACAGATTTAAAAATATTTACTTCAGGCATTTTGTGAATGGCTTTCTTAGAGGATATTTAATTCCAAATTATTAATGTGCATAAAGAGCACAGTCAAATGCGATTCTCTTTGGATTTTCTTCTTTGCATGAAAAAGTCGGATCAGGTCCTCGCCCCACTTAGGAATAAGTGCCCTCTCTACTTTTTACCTCCTTAGGAGCTGTCTTAATCCATTTTCAGTTGCTGTAAAAAAAAATTCCTAAGATTGGGTAATTTTGAAAGAATAGAGATTTATTGGCTCACAGTGCTAGAAGCTGGGAAGTCCAAGAGCTCAGTGCTACTGAAGGTCTCATGCTGCTCCAACTCACAGCAAAAAGCCAAAGGGCAAACAGACTTGGGGAAGTTATAGGACACAAGGGCTCTGCTCTTGCTCTATGACAAACTGCTTTCACCAAAACAGACCCACACCCTTGGGGAAGGCCTTAGCCCCTTTTATTTTCTAACTCCCTCTTAAAGTTTCACCAGCACTCCATGTCACCACTCTGAGACTGTCACCCATGAATTAGGGGACATATTCAAGCCATGGCAGAAACCAAGTTGGAACCGGAGAGAGGCAAAGAGAAAAAGGGGAAGTTAGTTAACTGCTGGCCTATATAAGACTTGGGGGTTCTTTATAAGGTAATGGTGAGATCCCTAAGGAAATGTGTTCATAATGGTGTCGTTGAAGATGTAGTTATGAGTAAAGGGTTCCTGTTTACCAGATATTATCTTCTGTGCATCTTCAGAGACCCTTTAGAGAAGTGTGGTAGACCAAGGGCTAGATGTGGAAGTTTCTAGACTATAGAACTAATTACCGCTTTCTTATTTTTCAGTCCTTTATTTTCAACTTGCTCCTCCTGCCAGGCCAGTCATCTTGTAGGCAGCCTTGATTAATAATAGGGAAAGGCCACATGCTTTCCCATATAAAGAAGCATGCATAGATGACGCAGGAAAAAGAACACAGCCACCCATTAATCTGAGTTTCAGCCTCAGCAGGGCTACTTTCTTATTTTGTGACCTTACTAATATACTCATTGGCTTCTCTGAGCCTCAGTTTTCTTACTGATTTAGTTATACCTCAGGAATTACCGAAAGGATAAATGCATAGATGAAACAATTGACATTTTATAAAATGGACCAGATATCTAATATGTGTCCCATGAAGTATTAATCTCCTATATGAACATCATCACTAGAAAACTAACTCAAAACTTTATTGATGGTATGTCAATAGTAAGATATTCTTGGGCTGGGCAGGTAGCTCAGAGGTAGAGTGCTTGGCTAGCATGCACAAGGTCCTGGGTTCAATCCCTAGCCCTGGAAAAAAAAAGATTCTTAGAAAAATGACATTTATTTTATTGCACAAATATAAGAAATGATGTAGACAATGACCTGTGTTTTAGGCTAGCTGTGTCACTATAATTAAAGTTAGTGAAAATAGACTTGATTAGCAAGGTATTAATTATTTTTATTTCAGAATTTTAAAAAGCAGCATGTTTAAGAGTTGATCATATTTGAAAGTCTCTAGTATAGTGCAGTCTTAATTAAAGGTCTGTCACCACAGATTGAATGTGTTGATTTTTGTTTCCCCAAAGGTATCTACATAGCAACTTGGCAGGACACAAATATTCTAAAAATTCTGTTTTTGTCGATAATAATAATAATTGTATCCTTGCTTAAAACATTAGTTCCCATTCTCATTTTAAAGATTCATAATGATTTTCATAATCTAACAATCTTGTTCACTCTGATCCTGTCATTGTGAATTTGAAAGAAGGGCACAAAAATATAGAAATTTAAATACAGTAGGCACATTCTCTGTTGATTTTATAAACCCAAACCTATTGATTAACGGGCTGTAAAGACTCAGGAACCTAAGGAAATGACTTTCAATTACACTGTAATCACAGCTCATTTTTTTGATCTGTTAATTACAGTTAATTTAGGGTCATGACCCACCTCTGAAGCTCTTGTATCTGTACAGCAATGTCAGAAGGTAAAGAGTCTGTATCCAGTGAATATTCACTGTATTGCACATAGTTGATCATCCATCTTATTCACTAGACTTGGCTTTGAATAACTTACACCCCTCCTACCCCCCAAATTAAGTCCACCCCCAAAGGAAAATGGGAGAAGAACTTGTGGCAAAAATGCTATCCTAGAAAACCAAATCTTGGTTCTAGCACCAGCTCTCTGAAATTTAAACAAACTACTTGATCAGTCTAGATCAAGCTTCTCCATAAAATGAGGGTGCTAGACAAGATGCATATACCAGACTGTACAGCAAGACACATTCTTTGATATTCAAAGCCAAGTCCCTAGAATCATACACACTTGCAGAGAGACTAAACATGGCTTCAGTAATTTCAGAATTACTGGGTCAAATGCTAACGTTCCATTATAATTGCTTCAAAGGAGATAATGCAGTTATTTTTTTCTGATATGTTTTAAGGCCTTTTTTTAAAGTTATACTACTTTAGAGTTATATGTCATATAGTCATTAGAATACAATTTAGTAGCTCAAATGTCAATAAAGGTCTGAAGCTGCTTGGCATTTTATCAATCATAATTTAGATTTTCCTCTTTTATTCTTTTTTTTTCTTAATGTATTTGGCCAGGAACACAAATATTCATGTGATATAATGAGAAAGAAATAAAGGAAATTTAATCCCCCAATCTTTCAATCTTCTCCACTCAATGCTTACCTCATGACAGACTCAGATACTCTTAATGAATCCCCAAAGTTATTACAGAACTTGGAAGATCTTAGATTTCTACAAGGCAATTACAGAGACATTTTGCCAAGTCATGTGCAGGTGGTTATAGCGTTAGTTTATTTTATCCTCATGTCTTGTCACACTTGTTCTTTTCAATGAATGTTGGTGTAATGGTCACGTAAAGTCCTCAATCAGTAATTTCCACTAAAATGGTCATTACATAAATGGTGATACAGTAATATACATGCCATCTCAGATTTACCTCGAAGAAAATTCTCTGATTTATATAATCCAATCCCTATTAGTTTGTATGCAGTTTAAAATTTTTTGAGCGTATGCATTGTGAGGAATTGTTTGGGTTTGTTTCAAACTTCCTTTCTCCTATCTCATGTATGGGACAAACGGAATTCTCCACACACACAGATCTCACTATAGACCCAATGAATGGCACAGATCCGACACAAACACCCACACACTTCCCACAGTTACAGATCTGTGCTAAAGACCAGAAATTGGCCATGTCTATACTGAATATACACTTCTGTTGATTTCCATGGTGTTTGGTTTGATTAGATTGTATGTCAGGTTAAATCTGTTTAAAAAAAAAAAAAGTTTCATCCATCCTATGGCAAAGCTAGGGTGTGTCAGAGGAGTTTCAGCAGGGAGTGGAGCTGTCACCTGGATTCCCCAAACCCAGCCAGAAAGGATCCTCTCTCACCATCTCAGAGCAGCCAGCCCCAGCCTGCACTGGATCACTGTGGAGCAGAACCAATTTTTAAATGTCTTCATCTGGTCCCTCCTACTTTCATGGTTGCTCTGGGGGTGGTGAGAATCGGGACGCATTGAAAGCTGCTGGGACATCTGACTCTTTATTTTCTTGGCTCTATGTGGCTTCACTCTGCACCCGTCCTCCCGACTGTGCAAAAATTCACTTTTGAGAGCACAGGCAAAAGGAGACATGCTGAAAGGGGCAGGAGCCTTCAATGAAAGGAGAGAAGATGATGGTGCCCCCACCCCCATGCTGCTGGGCTGCCCTGCCAATCAATGCCACTCTTCCCATGGACCCTACACTGAACTTCCCCTCCCATGACAGGATGATGGGGCAAGGGCTCCCAAGAAGAAACTGATTCCAAGTGCCCTTCTTTTCTCTAAAATTACTTCCTCATACTCTGGAGCGCCTTTGGGTTTTGTGGATAGATGTACTGTTTTTCATGTGGACAAGTGTGTGGAGAGAGAGAAGGATCTCAAATATCTGGACATGAGCTACATGATTAGACCTGTTCTTTGTTGTCCACAGCACAATAGCAAAGTGCTGATGGAAGATGTGGGACAGATCAGATCTGGTTCCAGATAAGAACTTCCTAGCAAGCTCCTGAATCATAATGGACTGCTGTCCATCCTTCACGCCCGCTTTTTGGACACATTCTGGAAGTATGTCACTTGATGTAGGCATTATGCCAAGGAATCCATTTTTAGAAAGGAAGCTCTTCTCCCTGCCCCCACACCATGCCTTTGCTCATGAAGAAGGAAGTCCTGCTCAGCTCTTGGGAGGGATGCATTCCAATGGGCCTAGATGAAACCTGCCATCTTTGGTGTCACCTTTAAACTAAGGGTGGTATCATGTCCTGCTTTCATTTTTCACTCAGAACCCATTCAGTGGAGGTCATTCCCCTGTTTCTCTTCAAACTTTGATTCAAGTGTCAGAAGGTCAGGGCCTTGCTCCTCCTCTTCTCTTCCTCACCTAGAAGGCTGTCAGGTCTAACAAAATGGTTAGTCCCTGGGCCGGCTGGCAACAGTCGGTGTGGAAAGGGATCTCTTCTTCACCTCCTTTCTCCTTTCCCCTGGCATAGGCAAGCAAATAGATCAGACTCTTTTGGATCATAGGGTTAGGATCTTTGGAGTTGTGATGTCCTTACCTGGCTTCTAGGCTTAGACTCTTCTCAAATCTGTCTTTTAACAAAGCTCAACAATACAGTGCTTCCATTTACCCACTCATTAACCAAGTTGGTTCTTCCTTTTCCCAATCAGTTCGTGTTCTTTGGATGTATAATCAAAATCCCAGGTGCCTCTTTCAGGTACGGTGGCACACTTATAGGAGAGATGTAAATGGAACATGGGCTTTCCATATCCATTACTAAAACACCAACAGAGTTTTACAAGCACGTGCATGTGACCTCAGGAAACAGTCCAGTTTTTCCATAGCAAGCAAGGAGGTACAATATAAAGAATTTTGACTATCATCGTACAATTCACATTGTCTTTTTTAACCCTAAGTTGCTAAGATGGGCTACAATGTTGTGTATTCTGTTTAGCTTAATACTTCCCCACCTCAATGATCAACTACTGAGTTTTAAAATACACCTAAAATTGCTGCAGATTCGCAATGCTATTCCAGAATAGATTTCATCTCTTGGTACCTCTACCTAACTAATCAATCAATGAAAACTGTTTGGGGCCTACTGTAGCAAGTGCAGATTCCAAATAATCCCCAGGAACAAATCATCAGCACACCAATTAGACGACTTTGGTAAACACCACGGCCTGCGGTTGCCATGTGTTACAAATAAACAATAAACAGTTAATCTTTGTACCTCTCTGCAGAACGTATTTTTTACCTAAGAAAAAATCACTCCATAAAATTCTGTCTCTCAAGGTCTTGTCTTCGGGTGTTTCTGTTACCAGTACAATCAGGAAACAATGAAAGTGCTCACCAAAAAACAAGTTTTCACTGAGCTTTGCAGGCCAATGAGAATGAAGATTAACTCAAATAAACTTTGCAACTCCATCCAAGTCCCTGAAACTTGTCAGCAGCTCACCCACAGACTGCGGTTATGCTTTTTCAGTAATACTTTATCCTGAAATGACCTGATGGAAGAGCCAAGGTCAAATGACACTTGACATCAAGAGTCCAACGCGAATTCTGCTGGCCCAGTGATATTCCACTGGACTCTTCAAGCTCTTTAGCGTTCCACGGTGGCTGGGGAGAAACAGTGCCTTTGCCATCTCTGGCAAAACATGCCCGTCTGCAGTTGAATTCCCTGGGGAAGTCATCCATGGCTTTCAAGCATTTGATTTTGGATGGGAAAATAGTAAACCCCTTTTGAAGCATCTTTTTTTATTTCCTTTTACGGGATGACCATTTTGGACTTTGTTATTGAAGACACCCAAAAGGTCTCCATTTCGTTCAGAATTGAAACTGAATGTGTTTCCAACACACATTAACTCAGTAGTCTATCCTGCTTGATTTTTCAAATATGATGTTTTATAGCACCATGATTTATAGCCAGCTGTATGGAAAGGTTATGTCCGCATTTACATTATAAAGCTATGCTTTTGTGGGTTTATAACTAAGTCATATAAAATAATTCTGACCAAAACTTATAATGCAAAGCTTCCACCCTGAAACATAAGTTTTCCCCTATATGTACAATAGAGGCACGCACACGCGCACACACACACACACCAGAACTCAGCAACTTCCTCTTTTAAAAAGGCACTTATTCGTTGTTACCTTGGCAAAAAGGAATTGAAAGACAATCAAGGCTGGGAAATGGGATCAAGCAACGATGTCACCTAATGGTAGTGACGAGGTATTTTAGTAGATTTGAAAGTTGATATAATGACAAAAGAATTGGTTGTGTAGTAATCATATTTAACAATGAAAGGACAGAAAAATGAATTAAGACCACCATGTCACACACCCACTCGCAAATTTTCTTTTTTTTTTTTCTTTTTTTTAAAGATAGAAGGACAGTAAGAGAGAGAGAGACAAAGAGAATCAATTTTTATTGAGTTTTCCACATGGCCTTCTTTGCTCTGACACTTAGTTGTGTACGTGGGTGCTGGGGTTTGAACTCGTGTACTTGTGCATGCCGGGCAAGCACCGTAACTGCTGAGCCACCACTCCAGCCCCTATATTAATTATTCTTAATTTTATCCTTAATTCTTCCATTACCAGTTTCTTTTGTAGTAGATTGTTATTTTCTAGTATACAATCAAATTCTTTTTTTTTTTAAAGAGAGAAGGACAGTGAGAGAGAGAGAGACAGAGAGAATCAATTTTTATTTAGTTTTTCACATGGCTTTCATTGCTCTGACACTTAGTTTATGTACGTGGGTGCTGGGGTTTGAACCCTTGTACTTGAGCATGCCGGGCAAGCGCCATAACCGCCGAGCCACTGCTCCAACCCCAAATTTTCTTTTTCTTAACCGGAAATGTTTGCAGCTTTCTTCCACTCTGCATGGTAAATATTTTCTGAATCTCTTTGCAGATGTGAATGTGATCTAATGTCCTTGAACACATTTATTACAATTCATCATCTACATCACAACAGTCGGTGCTGTGCTCATAAAACCTGAACTGGCGCTGGACCTGGTAAGTCATTAAGCAAACTCATTCCTATGTCAGAGGAGGCTTGCCTGCCCGCTCTTTGCTATAAAAGGGAATTAGGATTTTTGATACAGAAATTACCTCCTCAGACTTGGAGAGCTGTTGTCTTCAATTGACATCTTAATAATTCTTTTATATCACTTGACTATTTTCAAATGCTAACACTTACCTGAATTAATTTTCCACAGTTCTTTTTAAAATTACTGTATTTTTTATTTATGTGATCATGGAATCTGTTAGAAAATGAGGAGTAGGATCCTTTTCACTGTGACCAAAAAAAAAAAAAAAATATATATATATATATATATATATATATATATATATATATATATATATATATTGAAAACTAGGAGGGAGGGAAAATTCTTTTTATTTATTTATTATTTTTGGTACTGGGGATTGAACCCAGGGGTGCTTAACTACAAAGCCCCATCTCCAGCTCTCTTATACTTTTTATTTTGAGACAGGCTCACCTTAAGTTGCTTAGGGCCTTGCTAAATTGCTGAGGCTGGCTTTGAACTAGTGATCCTCCTGCCTCAGCCCCTAGACCCCCTGAGGTTACAGGCATGCTCCACCATACCTGACAGAGGGAGGGAAAATTTTAAGATAATATGAATAATCAAGTCTAATCATACCAAAGATATTGGCAGTAGGTGTGAAAAATAGCTTAGTTACAACTAAAAGTAGAACTTATACATCTGAGTAGGATTCAAGAAATAAAAAAGTTATTTAATAGGCATTGGAAGGAAGGTGATAAAAAGTACTTCAGAGATTAAGAGTATGGACTATGAAGCTAAGTTGCCTGACTCATATCCTTAATCTCTAGCACTCAGTGGCTGTGTGATCTTGAACTACTCATTCAACTTCTCTGTGCCTCAGTTTCTGCATCTGGAGAGCAAAAAAAAAAAAAAAAATACAGCATCTCCCCTATAGAAGAGAATTAAAGTTTAAATGAGTTAATGAAAGGAAAATTCTTTCAATTCCTGGTACATCATAAGTGCCCCATAAATATTAACTACTATTGTGTGACCAAACTCAGAAGGAAAATTCTGTAGGAAAGTATAGCATTTAGTGTATATGAATCATATATTAACCTCCAATCCTGACTCTTTACATTCAAGAAATTAGGACAAAACTGAAAACCCAGGTGCTCTTGAGAAAATAGGTAAGAAGAAAGGCAATACTGACCTCCTTGTTATGAACCTAATAGAATTAGACTTCTTGAAGAGATATACCAAATTGTGAAACGTTTAACATCTGTGATTGGCTTTACTGGGGGAAAAATATAAAAACACATTTGTCACATGGTGAGTTTTTTAATGTGAAGATAAGGAGAAAATTATCAGTCTCAACTTCCTGATGTTGCTTACAGGAGGAATAGGATCTTTTTCACTGTGACCAAAAAAAAAAAAAAAAATTGAAAACTAGGAGGGAGGGAAAATTCTTTTTATTTATTATTTTTGGTACTGGGGATTGAACCCAGGGGTGCTTAACTACTAACCCATATCTCCAGCTCCTACAGTTTTAACTGAGGTCTTCTGTACCCTCTAAAAGGAGGAACTGGCTTTATGACTGTGAGAAAGGATGAGGTTATTCGATGTTTAAAGAAGTTTCCTTGCTCTAGTGTCATCCCAGTGACATCAGAATATGGACAGCATCCCTATCTCTTCTCTGGACATGTACAAGGTAGAGATCTAAGATTGAACAGTACAGTAGCAGAGTGATTCAAAACGATTTTGGTAGCATCCAACCTAACCATCTGGGGACATAATAATGTGCCTCCTTACTCTAGTGGTTTGATTTGTTATTGCATTGAATGATTGATTGATTATGTCAGAGATTGAATCCAGGGGTCTTAACCACTGAACAACACCCTCAGCCCTTTATATCTTTTATTTTGAGACAGAGTCTCACTAAATTGCTGAGGGCCTCACTAAGTTGCTAAGGGCCTCACTAAGTTGCTGAAGCTGGCTTTGAACTTGTGATCCTCCTGCCCCAACCTCCTAAGCTTCTGGAATTACAGGTGTGTGCCACCATGGCCATTTTGGTAGCATCAAACCTGTGTCCTGGGGACATCATAGTGTGCCTTTCTCTTTACTGAGTCCATCTCTTTTTAATGGACTCAGAGGTGAGTGACAGTACCAGAAAATGATTTACAAATTTGATTAAAATATTCCCTGCTGGGGAAAAATTCTACTTCCAGAGTAGCATGAAGACAAAATTGGATTAGTTATCCCCCTCTTAATCCCAGCAACAGAGCTTCCTGGACGCAGAAAGACACACCTTGCTATCCTTCCATACTTTCCTGCCAATACAAAGTCGAATTAAGAATAGGTTTGGAAGGCTGAGTCAGAAGGATCACTAGTTCAAAGCCAGCCTCTGCAACGTAGCAAGAACCTCTTTCTAAAGAAAATACGAAAAGAGCTTGGGCTGTGGCTCCATGGTTTAGTGTACTGGGTTCAATTCCCAGTATAAAAAAAAAGAAAAGTAGGTTTCATAGAAGCTATCATATTACCACTGCCGACAAATATAACTCCTTTCAGGGAAGAGATGGCCAGGCACATTATCCAACAGGATTACTGTTGCTGCTGCAGTATAGGTCACTCCACCTGCAAAACTGAGCCCTCAGAGTGTGCAGCTAGCTACTGGAGTATATTCTCTTTTTCAGCAATATTAAAAAAAGAAAGAAAAGAGAAAAAAAGGTGGGGAGAGTAAGCTTCTGTTAATTTATGTGCAATTCCTAAATATGCTTATTAAAAAGTAAAGCCATGGGTGCCCTCCACCACCTCTTATTCAATTTCATTGCATATTTTAGGGAATAAAGTGTTCAGTCCTTTCCCTCTCTGTGCTATGCTGTTAGAAAATAAGGAATTTTCCATTAAAGTATTCAGGTCCTGGTGGAGGTAGAGTATAGCCAAAAAACAAATTCTAGTCCTGGAAAAGGGTCAAGATGCTTCACTACTGGCTGGAGCATTAGCTCAGCAGTTACGGTGCTTGCCTGGCATGTGTGAGGATGCAGGTTCGAACCCCAGCAACACATACACAACGAAGTGTCAGAGCAATGAAAGCCACATGAAAAACTAAATAAAATTGATTCTCTCTCTCTCACTGTCCCTCACTCTTAAAAAAAAAAAAGATGCCTCACTGCAGCTAATTAAATACTAGATATACCTAATGCTTTATGAGGGAAAAGTGCATACAAAGCTAACTTCTCCAGTTGATGTAGTTCTACACCTCTTTATTTCATTCTGGCCCTTCACAGCACCAGTTAGCCAACATATTAAGGAGGCTTTTTTTTGCAGAGAATACCTCCCCTAATTTGGGTTTATTTGTCCCTGGAATGGAAATATTAGAAGACAGATGTACCAGGAATTTGGCTCCATTTCCAATGGTCTGGGGACCAGCATGTGTAACACCCATATGGCTTTTAGTTTGGAGAATCCCAGGCTCCACACCAGACCTACTGAACCAGATCTGCATTTTGTCAAGATCTAAGATGATTTATATGCACATTAAAGTTTGGGAAGGCCTGCTTAAAATAGTCAGAGGCTCTACTAGAACTCAGTGAAAGAGGTTTCCCCATTCTGGTTGCAGCAACAAATCAATATCATTTTAATGAAATTTAACTAGGTAAAATTTCGATGAGTTTCTTTCTACTGTCTTCTTTTTAAAATCTGTGACATGTTAATTCATTTTAAAGATGTCTTAATGATTTTGATAGCCATGATGTAGAGTTTCTACAGAACATGTAAAATCAAAATTTTCAGCACTTGCTTATATAGAAATTATAATTTGTTTTAAAAATTAATAGAAAAACTAAAATCTACAGATATTTTGTAACTTGGCATCTTTCTAAAAAGCCTTTTATCCTTCACCCCAAATTTGGATATACGTTAGAGATTAAAACAGTTAAGGTATGTACTATATTATAATGCAAAATTAACCAGTGAATGGGAACTTCTAGGTCATTTATATAGAATATAGATGTATCTATACATCTATTCTATGCAATGTGGTTTTATTCTATATTTTAAAAATACTGGTTATTCAATATGTGCTATGATTGTTCAAACATGGGGGATTTAGTACTGACCATTAGGGATAAAAATCTTTCCCTCACTCTATAGGAGGGAAGATAGGCAATTGAGAAAAATTTAAAAGTAAACAAGTTAGTTTATTTGATGAGTAGTGCTATGAAGAAAATAAAACAGGGGTAGTAAAGACATTGACAGAGGAGGAGACATGTTTTTATTCTAAATGGGTGGTCAAAGGCCTCAAGGAGCAGATGTCATGTCATCAAAGACCTCAAAGAGGCAACAGGCCCAGTCTTGAGGCTCAGGGAACCAGCAAATGAGATGGTCTGAGCCAGGACTATGCCTGGCATGTCCTAGGACCAGCCAGTAGTTCCACAGTATGAAATGGAATTAGCAAGGATGGGCTCAGAGGTGAAATGCAAAGGGAAGGCATGCCAGGGAGGTTGCAGGAGGCTGATAGACCCCTGGAAGGATGTTTCACTTGGACTTAGATTAAAAGTTTGGAGTGATGTGCTCTAGCCTGTGTTTTTAAAGTGTGAGCTGTCTGCCTACTGAACACATGTATATATAGAGCTACAGGGTCAAGGATGCCAGGGACCATAAAGTGTCTATCTCCTCTCTCTAGTAATATCTGATCCCCATTCCTTCCTGGTCACAGATGCATTGCTCATTATCATTATGTTCATTTCTTCTAATCAATATGTATAAAGTTGAAGAGCTGAAGTGAACTTAATGTCCAGATAATACAATCACCTCACTTTAGATATGAACAAATTGAGACCTGGAAATGTGTATAAAGTTGACAAGGTCACTGAGTGTATGACCCAGGAAGAGCTGGAAATATGACTTTTACTTCCATGTAGGGTTTTAGTGAATAGTACAAGGTCTTTGGCACCAGAACAATCAGGATCTCAGCTGGGTCATGGAGTGGCTCTGTGGCCTTGGGGAAAATACATAAATTCTCCAAGCATCAGTAAATTGGAAATGATAATAAAAATGCTTGTCTCTAGAACTGTGATGATTGACTACATGTAAAGGAAATGAGTAGAGTGTTGGAGCAGTAATTGATGCTCAGAAAAAGGGAATTTTCGTTCTCTGTCCAACTATTAGCATCATGTGACAGCTACTAGCGGTTAGACCTGTGTCACTGCAAGCTGCTCAATTTAGCCCACTCTACAGTACAATATTCATAATGGTGCTGATATGATCAGACATCTCTAAAAGTCATTAAGAAGTTCATATACTTTGTTACTTTGCTCTGTACCTGTTATATCTTTAGAGGAAAAGATTATTGAGAAAAGAGGAAGACAAAACAATGATTGATTTATTTTTTTTAGATTGCCCTCATATAACATGGATTATAAATTACAATTAGAATAGCTATTACTGTGTTAAATCCTATTATATGTCAAATACTGCACTAGGTATGTCATACACATTAAATCATTTATATTCTCAAAATATGATCATTTGACAGACAGAAAAACAGACTCATAGAGAAGAGATCACCCATGGGTATTTACAATAGTACTATTGATGTTTCCTATGTTTACGTGACCTTGAGAGTCATTCACAGGGCTAGAGCAGTGGCTCAGTGGTTACAACTCTTGCCTGGCATGTGGGTGGACACAGGTTCGAAACCCAGCACCATGTGCACAGCAAAGTTTTGGAGCAACAACAGCCACATGAAAAACTACATAAATTTGATTTCCTCTTTCTCTCTCTTCAAAAATAAAAAAGGAAAGAAAGTTTAAAAAAAATGGAAATGGAGACAAATTGTGCTACACACAGAAAACCAGCTCTCAGGACATTTGTGCTGGGTATGAAAGTAGCTTTATCAACCGCACAAACAAAATAGAAAATAGCTTTACATTTATTGAATGAGTATGAGTGCCAGGCACTGTATACGTTACTTTAAGACTATCCTAGCTATTATTTTCCTACTTTATAAATAAGGAAACAGGCTCAGCGGAGGATTAAGTAACTTGCCCCAAGTCACACTACTCCTTGAGCCACAACCAGGATTTTAACACTTTCTGTCTATGGCAATATCTGGTTTGGTCCTCTGCTGCCACAAAGGGCAGATGTCCCTTTATATCTTCAGCAACTAACTATTCTTCTGCTTACAGTGGCCCCAAAGAATACCAGAGGTCAACTACTATGATTTCTTAGGGGTTCTCCTCAAATGTCGGTTTTGTCCCAATTTTCTCAGTAACCATTAGGGGTTCAGTCATTGAAAAATGGAGAAAATGTCTTTGGCAACATAGCAGAGTGTTCTTAGCAGTCTTACAGTGGTGGTGAATTTGATAAGCTTTAAAGCAAAGCGCATAGGTCAGGAATGGTTCAATCAGTCCTTTTCACTTAGATTTCCTTCAATGGCTCTCACACTAAATTCTCCTTTACCTTGGTGGCACACAGTTGGGAATAATTTTTATTTTCCATGGTCACATTTAATGAGCATATGGATGGCAACCTTCATCTGACACAGTTCAAGATCATTTCCCCTCCTTTGTATTCTGACTCCCCAATAACTAAATCTATTTAAACTTGTAATTCCATCTCTTCTTATCTGCTATATTCTTGCTATTGCTTATAGGAATTTAATACATAAGTTCTATTAAACCACACACAAAACACTTATTTTTAGCCCAAAGCAAACAGTAGGTGCTGGGGCTGAGAAGGAATGCAACACACATTACAGAAAGTTGGCAGGGCCAAGAAGCCTTGAAAAACACGTTGGAGCTGGAGATGGAGCTCAGTGGTACAGCACTTGCCTAACATGTATAAGCCTCTGGGTTCCATATCAGCAATGCAAAAATAAAAAATCACATTGCAAGTCTTTCCCACACCCTGATCATTAGCTAAGGAGAGTCTCTTAAGGAAGAGATATGCATTATCAGGGACCATTTGGTGAGTTCATGTTGCAATGTGCTAATGTGGTCTGGGACTTCTCTATCAATTTCAATCTTGAGAGATCTTGAAAAAAAATTTTTTTTCCCTTGGTTCTTTCTTCAAATTCTTTCCCTCCAATCTCTTGAGCCAAAATGAATTACCTGCCACCCAGCTCTTTGGAGAATGACTTAACAGATTTTTATTATCTGTTCAACTTTTTTGTTGTAGATGACCACAAAAGAAATCATGATTAGACTTCGAAAATAAAGATTGAAATGAATCAGTGGCCTTTCGTACCGAAATCAGGGACTATGTTTCTCTTTACAGTGACTGCATTCTTCCCAGCCTTCTCATCTTCTGCCTTTCATGCTTGGGGAAATTCATTTGTGAGTTTGGAAAGTGAAACGAAATTTAAACTTCTTTAAAATGTTACATTGCTTCGATTTAGCCAGAAAACTTTCTCTTTCTGCTAAATGCTGTTTAAATATCCATAGCAACTCTACCTTTGCAAATAGAAACTAATTCTCAAATCACCACCTTAGCTTGCATTGAAGTAGGAACCTTAAAGAAGCCAAAAAATTCTAATTAATAAATTGAAACATACTTTTGGTTTTACTATCAATGCTATGCATCTGTTCTAGTTACAAAAGAAAATGAGCAATAATTACTGAGGACATTAGAAAAAGTCTGGAAATGTCTATTGCTTTTGGAACCAAATGTAAGTGCTTATGATTTGTTTAGTTTTGTTCAGACTGTGTGACCAAAATCTAGTAAAGGTCATATAATATTTGGGGAAAAAATAAGATTGGTTTTCCTTGTGATTATGCATAGGCTAGACAAATAAAAGTCCATATAAATCAAGAAAGAAAAATCAAAGGCATATTTTAATCTGGCTGTAGCAATAATTATCTCTATAGTACTCAGGCTTGAGAATCACCTTTTAGAGATCTACAGTGGGACCTAAACATCTAGATTATTACAGACAAAATATTATGATGGGTTCCAAATAGTGTCATATTCATCTCCATGTTTGAACTATAATATTAATGCAAGCACAAATTTATCTTCTTCAAACTAAAGCAAAACAAAAACAAACAAAACTCACTTACACTTCCTCCTGGATTTTATTTAAAAATCACTTATTTTCATGTCTTAGAGCCCTTTCCAGTGTACCCAAAATCTGTTGTAAATGTTGGAAACAATACTCTCATTAAAATCAGTATTAAATGTAGCAGGGAAAAATTTTATCATCCCAATAAAGGCCTTACTATTAAGTACAAAATTTCCCAAAACAACAGAATTATAATAGCTATAGATATTTATGCAATTAGAATCTTTATAAATGATCATTAAAAACATACTGTTTTATCTACAATGCTGACTCCTATAATTTGGGAAAAATGTCCATAATAATAAGTCCATGGAAATTTATAATATTTCACAATGCTTTATTTCTGTAAAAGATTTTTATATATGTGTGTGTGTATATACACATGTACATATACTCATGTATATATGTGTGTAGACACACATGCATACTGTGGATTGAACCCAGGGTGTCACACATGCTCAGCAAGCATTCTACCACTAAGCTACCTCCCCAGCCATGTCCCACTGTTTGTTTGAAACAAGGATTTTAAATTGAATTGGCTTACCTCAAACTTCTGATCACCCTCCTCTGCCTCCCAAGTAGCTAGGATTACAGGTATGCACCACCACACTTAGTTTCTATGAAAAATATTTAAGGAAAACAGACTTCCAGAATTGCAAAGATCTGGTCCCCCTGATGCTTTTACCCTGTGTAGTAAGATATACTGTGTCTTGCTAATTGGTCAATGCTGGGGTTTAGCTCCTATATATTGCTACTGGGGCCACAGATTAGGATTCCTGATGGGAATAGTGGGGGCAGTGGCAATGGAGCCCTGTTCACTCTTCCACAGCACCATGATACCACATTTCAACCTGCAGAGAAACCCTGTTCCTCCAAGAAACAGAAGAGCCCAGCGGGCTGCCAGAGTTGGCGAATCGTCTCTTCATCTGCTGGCCCACAAACAGCATGCATTCCTGCTCCTTTTTCTCTGAGCTTTCTCATTGAATAATCCACATGGTATCCCTCACTCTGAACCATTGGCCCAGGACACATGAAACCTGAGGGAATCTCTCATGGGTTGTTTAGTTCAGAGCTTCTCAAACGTTATATGGAAAGAAGTTATATTGCAATATCTGGAGAAGGTCCAAGGCCATAGAGACTCCAGTGCTGGGGAGATTCATGCTTTCCCACTTACAAATTAAGATGCTGCTTCTTTCCTCTGCTCAGCCCCATCAAACACCCATCTACCTCCAAAGCCTCAAGAACATAATCACATATAGGGTTATTGGGTTAGACAACACAGGAAACTCCTAGCAGCCACACAGATTCAGCATTCATGGTTTCATCAACAATCAGTAACTCTGGTGGGGGAGAATTTGAGTTGGTCATGCTGCATACTTGAAGCTTACTGACCTCAGTATCCAACAACTCACCTTTGATCTATTATTCTCTACTTGTTCCAACACAGTAAAAATCATGCAATGATATGAATTTTGGTTCCCTATGGAAAGAAATAGTTCTCCAAAAAGAAGGAGTTGCTAGTACCAGAATCAGATGAGAAAAAGTGTAAATGAATCTAAGAAAGTCATACGTCTCCAAATATACAACATTATAGGCAGAACATAATTGGTGATTGTGATGTTCACAGATTTGAATATTTACAAAGCCTTGAGATGTCCATATCTTGATTTAAACGTCTAATATAAAACTAGGATTTTTAAAAAATCATACAATTAGACCACAGTAAACTATTTATCAAATAGAAAATAGAAGAAGCCAAACATAACCAATTCAGTCTCCAAGTCAGCAGAGAGAAAAGTCACAAAATAAATGTTTTATGAAAAACCACATAGAGATGGAATCTCAATTCAGTCTCCATTCCACACCAACTTAATTTTCACTCACCCCACAGCGTTTTGGAATCTTGTATATTAATATAGGCAAAGAGAATGGATTTGGGGTGCTTTCTATCCAAGAAGATTCTTATACATTTTGACATACTATTAGATACATCTATAGAACTTAAAAACATTTCTGAGTAAGAGGAAGAGACAGCATGAAGTCGTTGTACAATCTGACTGGTTTATTTTCTTTGGCTTGAGTGGTTACTGGGTGTCTTATCTTTATTATGTATTACCAAAAGAGCAACTGTCTTAAGATATCAGATGTGTATGGTTATATGAAGCTCAATGGAAGTATCTGTCCTGAAAGGTTCTGCAGACAATTACAACTGACGATAAAGAATGGAGAAATTCTTTGGAGAATTGAGAACATTTCATTACTCTCTGGAGTGCAGCCATAGCTGGCCAATATAAACCTTTCTGTGAGCGGCACCCATCTGGCCTTTATAGACAGGCACTAAACTTCCCATAAGCAATGTCATCCATCTGGCTTTTATGAATGTATGATGTACTTGGTTCAATTCAAATGATAACATCTGTCTCTACAGATAAACCAAAGCTAAACTGTAAAATGTATCTCCACCACTCTATGAACTATACAATGGGTGACCTGGCTGGTAAAGGTATACAGGCTGCCTTACCACTGGCACCTCCTGCCATCACCACCATCTATGGTAATTTCAGTGTCTTCTCTTAATCTTCACAAATGCTTCAGAAAATACATATTGTTGAATGTCTGTGTGTATGTGTTTGTGTGTGTGCGCACACACATGTGCATGCTTGTACATGGGAAAAGGAAATCTTTATGATTTGTTTACCCATTGAATAATGGTTCAACTATTTCTAGTTAAATAATTTTTTCAAAAAACTTGAAATAAGAAGAGGTTAATCTTTCAAAGGCTATGTTAATCATTTCCGGAAATACACAATGTTGAAGAACCTGCTTGGTGTGTGATATTGAAGTTCTCATCATCAACTCGTTCTACTCACACTGTCAAGAAGCTAAATCTTTTCAATTTATATGCCTGATCACTTGAATGATTTGTCAAAGAACATGCTCATTTCCAGAGCAAGAAGTGATTAGTCATATTAAATATTCAAGACACTGAATGAAACAGAATTCTTTAGAATTTATAAAGTAAACACACAAGAATGAATTCTTATCTCTCCAATACTTTAACTGCAGGACACCAGAGCTTTCACAGGATATGATACCCAGTGTTTGTTTTGGTAACTAAACCAAAGGTTTTGCACTTACTGAGCTACCGCAATATTATGTCAGTTTAATCATACATTAGTGCATTGAATCGAATTCTTGTGTAGTCCTCTTGAGTCAGTGCCCAACTCTGCCTTCCCTTCTGCCCAACCTCCACTCAAAATAGACTCTTCTCAGTAGCCTAGAGTTTCCCCATATGCAAACACACAAACCCTAAATACTAACATGAACCATTAGTAACAACAAACAGAAAACTTGATTTTGATGCACATCGTAGCCACTGCTCCAGCCCTTAACTTTATAAAGTAGTGATGTGAAGGATAGCTTGTACTTTTCTCCTCCAAGGTGGAAAGAAAGTCAAGATGTACTTTGCTTACATAATCCTGATCCTGACTGAAGGAGATGCTATATATTTAGACAATTACTTTTCCCATACTTACTTTTTCCATACTATCTAGAAATACTTATCTCATCCCAGTTATTTATTTTCTTTAAAATAATGTTCATATCTAGCTATTACACTCTCAGAAGAAGCTCTTATAACTAATATGACACAGCAGAAGAATTTCCACCTTAAAGCTTTTCTTTTGGTTGTCCTTCAACCAAGAGTCAACTGTATCTAGCACATAGAAAATGACAGGGAGAAGGATGCTACCCTTTCTCCAGTACTGTCATTGTCATTGTTTCCTATCGGGAGAAACCATTGATTTATCTTGATGCTCTTTACAACCACTGGTGGGGTGAGCAGGAAATTACTCCCCAATTATGTTAGATATTTCTGAATCACTCTAATGGTCCATTAGTGCACTTCCAGGAGGCTATACAGTATGTCATATGTCATGCACATTAAATACACACATAGGCA
This sequence comes from Aplodontia rufa, assembly GCA_004027875.1. Taxonomy (NCBI): domain Eukaryota; kingdom Metazoa; phylum Chordata; class Mammalia; order Rodentia; family Aplodontiidae; genus Aplodontia; species Aplodontia rufa. The sequence continues at coordinate 309 of PVKS010022241.1, read as the reverse complement.
CAAACACACACACAAATACACAGAAGTCACAATGTTACATTCTAAATACAAAATTCTCATTCTATGAAAACACTTTCCAGTGCATACCAAAGAATTAAAAAAGTGTCTCTGAGATCTAAGGGTCGATTGTCTCCACTCATCTGTGGAGGTGGGGACTAGACCCTGGACAATGAGAAAGTTGGTCTAGAAACATGAGTTAAATTCAGATAAGATGTAATGCTTTACAATTTAATACTATTTTTAGAGTTATAACGGGAAGGGGAAGGGAGGGATAAGGGAGGGTAATGGGGGGGGCACTCCTGGGGACAG